>JBAIZL010000006.1:48170449-48252949 GCA_036971475.1 Prosapia bicincta
TATTTTAGCTAAAAATTTATTGATATCTTATATTTAAATAATAAATTAAATATGTTGTAATATAATATAAAATATATTACAAATGAAAACATATTGCCAGTAAATAATATCTTGCACAGAAAAACACATTATTGTGCCAAAATTTGGTTATAGTAGCCCTTTTGGTAGATTTGCCTCATTAATAGCTTAAAATGTAACTGATAACGGGAGTCCTCATTTAAACTAAAAGTAAGTGCTACAATAAGGAAGTGCTTAATCTATGCTAAAGTATGTAGGTGTAAGCTAGTAGCTCCAGTTGAAGATGTAAATAAATAATATTAATTTTTAACAAATATAAAAAACTATCGTCCTTCTTAAAGTTTAATTTGTATCAAAAGTTTATCAATAACTATTTAACAATTGTATTTTCAGTTTAAAAAGGAATTTGTATATTATAAGCCTGAATTTCAATCCATTTATGTTCTCTTCAGTATCTTATGAATGTAATTTTTCTTAATGACTCTAAACCGTTTTCTTTTGGTGAAATTTTAAAAGTTTTTTCAAGAAATATTTACCTGTTGAATTATTTGAGCTTTAACTGAGAATCTAACAAATGTCGTACGTTGTAAAACGAAGATTTAAAAAATGGTCTAGGCTAGAGGTAAGGGCATTTTTCTATATTAAATCATAACAAATTTTTCAATTTAATAAATGTATTTTATTAAAACATTAGTGACAGAAACCTTTCAGTATCATTTCTTATAGAACAAGAACTGTGTCAAGGAATTTCCAACAAGATAAAGTATGTCGAAAACATATATTTATTTGGGGCAAAAGATTATTTTGACAAAAAATAAAAACAAATAATATCGAAAAAATTTAATTCATACTGAGGACTACAAAAAAAAAATTGAATTAGTTTTTAACTTATAATAAATTATAACATTTCTAATTAATTTTGATATATTACATTGTTATAAATAATTAGCTACGTTAGGCATGTAAATATCTAATAAAGATTTTCTTAAATGGTATTAAGATTATATCTAGGCCAAAAAACCGTTAACAATGTCAACCTCCGTAAACATTGTGTTTATAATTTTCTATATAATGTAGCCTAAGTAACATTTCACATTATTTTGATGTAATAAATTGTTATAAATAATTAGATCCTTTAGGCCGGCATACGGAGTGAATAGGAAATTAAATATACAACAATAAATATTAAATACATAAACATATATATTTCTTAACAGATAACATATAAATGCCATATCTTTATTCCTCATACTTGTTAAAAGTGACTAGAAAATATTCAACAAACTGTACAAAGCTATACGATACCCTTGGTACAACCCACCACATTGTATACCTAATTAAATACAATTCCGAAAGTAAACATTATTTTTATTATGACATTGTTAGTTTTAAAAAATACAATTTCCAGATGTTTTTTGTGAATGTAGCCTATCGCCCAGTTCAGACACTAATACAATTATCGTTTATTTTTAAACTCAATATACGAATAAAAATAATTTTGTAATATTATATATTTTAGGGACATTTATCGAAAGGGTAACAGGAATGTTTTTTTCAATACAACATATTTTGTTCATAAAATTAAATATTACAGTTCCTCAATATTTCATTGTAATATAACAGTATAATAATAACGTAGCTGATAATTTTGAATATTATTATTCGTGACAGTTTTGTTAGTCATAAAATGTATTTCCAAACAATAACCAGATAAAGAAAAAAAAAGGTTTTCTTAAAAAGAGTCCTTTTAACGCCAGTTTTATATAAATTTTTATAGTTTTATATAAGTAATCTACAAAACAAGTGTCAAACGGATGTGACTAATCTACGACACATAAACATTCATAAACATTGAATGTCTTTAAAGATTATTTCAAAATTGGAGAAATTCCAAAATAACCTTGATAATAGGTTAGACAAAATTTCTATATCAGTTTATACCTGGCAGTAATGTTTTTAAAAAATAAGGTAATACGAAAAAATTACTAACTACCTTTTTTCAGTCGAACTTATTTTAAAAAATGTACATCTATATACAATAATGTAACTATTAGAACAAAAATCGAATAAATAGTTGTATATAGTAAGTATAATATATTATTTATAGGTGTAAGAGTGAATGCAGTTGTAATCATAATATAATTTAATTTTAAATGTAACAGTTGGGTACAGGGACCTGCGTTTTGTAACGGTTGAATACAGTTTGATTTATAATATATTATTTATATAAGAGTTACTGCAGTTGTAATCATAAGATAATTTATTTTTAAAAATATAACAGTTGGGTACAGTGGCATGCGTTTTGTAACGGTTGAATACAGTTTGATTTATAATATATTATTTATGTAAGAGTTAGTGCAGTTGTAATCATAAGATAATTTATTTTTATAAATATAACAGTTGGGTAAAGTGGCATGCGTTTTGTAACGGTTGAATACAGTTTGATTTATAATATATTATTTATGTAAGAGTTAATGCAGTTTTAATCATAAGATAATTTATTTTTAAAAATGTAACAGTTGGGTACAGTGACATGCGTATTGCAACGGTTGAATACAGTTTGATTTATAATATATTATTTATGTAAGAGTTAGTGCAGTTGTAATCATAAGATAATTTATTTTTAAAAATGTAACAGTTGGGTACAGTGGCATGTGTTTTGTAACGGTTGAATACTGTTTGATTCATATTTTTCCTTACTTTAAACTTAATCTAAGTAGTTTATTTTGAAATAAAATCCGATCAGTATTGTTTCACAATATCCAGAAGAGGCAGGTTTGCCCCGTCCAACCCATTCTCAGTGAGGGACGTATCCAGTACAAAACTATTTGTCGACGGTGTTCCAGGTGTGTCGAATAGGTAAGGGTCACTATTTGACGGCGGCTTGTCCATGTCTAACTCCGGGCAAATCTTTGGCTTTTCTGAAGATATTTCGAAATGTTCTATACAGGGACAGGACGCGCTCAAATGGTTCAAGCAAAATTCTTTGGTAGTTTCCATCAAACCTGGAAGATTTTTCTTACTTGGGCTGTTATCAGCGATTACTTCCAGTAAAGGATCCCTACTACACTGTGAGTAGGGGTTGTTAAACTGTACCTTATGGTTGCTGGCGAATCGGAGTTTCTTTGGTGATTCTAAGCTGGAGCACCGAGATAGGTGGCTTCTAGGACTTACTGATAATGCAGGGTTTTTGTTTTTCAACGAACTCCTGGGCAGCCCTCCCGTGTACCCGTTAGATTCGGTTGACTGATGGAGAAATTTGATGCCTCTTTTCGATCCGGATAGTCTTCCGCTCAGTTCTTCCCTTCTTTTATCTCTTTCCGCCTTCCTTACTGCCCGATGTTCAAAGTCTTCTCCGACAAGCCAGTAGGTGAGAACATTCCCCTTCCCTTTCATGTCGACGTACCCTCTCTCTACAAACTTGTAGCCGTGGAGTCTATCTAACAAGGACTTGCACGCCTGACTACAGTGAATCTTTAGAGCTAAACAAATAAAGTTTAAATACTGAATATTAAAACAATATCTTCCAATATAATATACACTTTTGTGTATTTAATTGAATTAATAACATAAATTTTAAATGAAACACTAATTAAAGATACAAGGAAAATATTTTTTACCAGTTCCTGTAGACTCCATTCTGCTTGCAGTGTTGACAGTGTCGCCAAAAAGACAATATCTGGGCATTTTTAAACCTACAACCCCTGCGCAGACAGGCCCTGCAAAAATATATATATATTCATGAAATTAACAAGTCCCTACTGTATGATACGCAATACCTTAAGAAGACAGTAGTGTTTGATAATTTATAACTTTTGTATACTGAGATCTTAATGAACTAATAATCATGACTGAAACAAGAAGTGCAAGGGCTAAAACTATTTTTAAAATAAACATGAGCAAGCCTCTTCTTACATATATTATGAAGTAAATATATAAACAGTAAAAGATAAACGCACGAATTACATAATTCTAAACATATACAGGCCGGTTTAGCCAAAAAAAAATGAGAATAATACATCGTTGAATTATTTGATTATTTCCAACCTGCAATTCCTGTAAATGAAAACCATAAATAAACGTTTTCATTATAAACCGCAATCAGTGAGACATAAGACATTCACGACTAAAATTATTTTCCTACAAGCTATTCCCATTCTTCCGAAATCTCGTTTGGAAGAAATCACCACCCTTGAATGCCGCCTGAGAGAGGACTGTAACTCATAATTATTTAACAGTAACTAGATGTAAATATTGTTAGGTAACAGATATTTTCAAATATTGTCATAGCTGATATTAAATCGATAAAATGCATGGAACCTAGCCTTTCACTGTTACACTCCTTTGTAGAAAGAAGGATAGGTACATAAATCAGAGGACGGAGCCAATGAGAGATGATTACCTGTTACATTCTCTTGTGTAAGAACTATAGGAAAGGGTAGAAGGGGATGGAACGATGAGGTTATGGCATAAAAATTGAAACACCGCGAAGATAGGATCGCTTACCCGAAGTTGACCCACTAGCTACTCAGACGTTGTTTCAATATAACCGTGTTTTTACTCTGGGGATCCTGAATTTATCATTTTGTACTAACTCATAGTAATCCAAACTGTATCGTTTCCAGTTATAAAGAAACTTATTATTTGTGTTAGTTGTAGGGAGAAAAAAAAGATTAAATATATGCTTCATCAGTTTAACCTATATGTTTATATTCTACAAAGGAATAAATATTTTTAATGTAATGTGTATATTTACCGGAATGTATCCCAATACGTAACATCAAATTGTCAGCTGGTCGATGACGTATGTGAAATCTTTTTATAGCCTCTAGTAAGTGGAGTGACATTGTTGCTATTTCTGCAGCATGGTGGTCTCCATTGCGCACCGGAAGCCCGCTCACCTGCAGTAAAATCGACTCGTATTACTGTACGGAAGGTAAACATGATTGGATAACACCTAAAGATAGTATTTGAAGGGGGAAACGACTACGTACCACCATGTAAGCATCCCCTATGGTTTCCACTTTATAAACGTCGTAGTTTTCAATAGTAGAGTCAAAACATGTGTAGAGGTCGTTCAAGAAGTCGACCACCTGTTGGAAAATAAGTTGTTTATTATAACACACAGTTATATTATTATAAGTATGTAGCTATTAAACTCTATTATTCAAAGTCTTTTATCGACCACAATTTATTATTTCAGTACGAATCAAAATAAATACTTATTATTTGAATTACGTAAAATAATCCAAGAAATAACCCTCGTACAAAAATAACTTATAACTAATCGCATTTAAATTTTCATTAAAAAATAATTCCAGCAAAAAAGAAAACTGGATAAATATCTATAATAATGAGCTATAATAATTTGAAACAATGATACATACAAAAAGGATTTGTGCTTATTTAATTCTCTTTTGGTAATTAATTTAATTCAATTGCTATTAGAGATAAGAAAAATAAATTTGCTGATTTGTCGCTATTGTAAAAAAAATTACAAAAAGAAAATGCAAAGGAAATTAGAGGTTTTGAAAAATTCCATAACACAGTTGTTAAATATGTGAAAAATTTAATATTATTATTACCCGAAATTTTAAAATACAAATTTTATTTTTGTCCTATTAAATTGATAACCTCTCAAGTCACGTCTTAATCTAATAAGTTTTGTAAATATATAGGTTATAAAATTGTAAAACTATAATACCTCTTATGTGTATTAAATTATTATAGGAGTGTAAAAAATAACTGCAAAGTACAAAAACGTAGTAAAGATTACAAGTTTATTCAACTCTTCCTCGCAATAAACTTTTAATATTTAATTATAACTTAAGTAGTTGGTAGGCCTGTACGTTTACGTAAGCTTGAGAAACTCTGTAAAGTTTATTGCCGTGAAGTTTGATACGGGCTGCATAAAAACAACGAGTCTGCCAGCTTTTCTAAACTATTTTAGATTTCATCACTCTTAAAATAACTTCTCAAAATGCATGGAATACTTACACAAAACAATTTTATTATTGGAGACAAAAGAGTCTTTCATTGATTTACGCTATCATTGCATCCTTTTTCTAACATTGCCTTCTAACAATTTTTGGAAACAAATATTGCCGATTTTAAATCAGGTAAGATAAAACAAATATTTATAACATGCTGAATTATAAATTAAAATTATTTAGCATGTTACGACCTTTTAGTTTCAAAAATTTTAATATATAGATTATTTTAATTTTAAAAGACATAGTCGTTGCTTAATAAAATTTAATAGTTTAACCTAATGTCAAGTTTCCTATAGTAAAATATTATCAATATGGAAAATTATTCTCCATTGGATGCAGAAAACAATATTTTGTGGTTTAAAGAAGAGTGTGTTTTTTTAAAAAAATGTTTTGCTTTTAATAAAAGATTAATTATTTAATAAAATGTATTACCTCAAGGTAATGTGATGTGAATATTCTTTTACAATTTGAATACACACACACTTTATGTACGAAAGAGAAATTCGTATAAAATGAGATTTAAGTAAAGAGTGAACAAAAAGAAACTAACATTCCGGGTATAAATATGAAGGATGGGTACACATTGGGGCCGATTTAATGAATTAGACCCACTTCTTAGCGTTCATGGGAGAAGGTAATTGCCAACCACAAGGGCTATGCTACATTGATGTAATTGGAAATAAATTATGCTGGTAATATCTACCACGAAATTTCACTATCTAAGACATAATGTTACAAACATGTCACATTCCATACGTTCTTCACTTGTGATTATGTCAAACAATAAAATTATTCCAAACTACAAAACACCATAGAAATATAAATAAAACTTAGTTTAATACATGATTCCTCAGACGTTTCGTCAAATTTTTATCATCGCCATGATACCCACAATTGTTTTTCGCCACAAAAAAAAGTGTACGAAACGTCTGAGGAATCAACCCATTTAGAATAATGGATAGAAAATTAATATTAATAAGGATTACGTTTTATTATAACAATTCTATCAGTGAAGTGCTTTATTGAGGAACATATCCTATCAAAGAATATTGTTGTGCTTGGTGTGTACATAGAGCTAAAGCCCTGCCCATCTATTACCTCTAATTTTAAAATGATTATATATATAAAACAAGCAATATTTAAAAAAAAAATAAGTAAATGCCTTCTGAAGAAAATTTATTTTAGTTACCATAAAACACTATTTTTGGGATGTTTTGGGATACCATTGAAACAGTTTAAGGTTGTACAGTACAATGGAGGTTTCGACGACAGCCAGATGGGAGGAAATTCATAAACATCTTTGATAAATACAGTTATAGTGCTTGGAAAGCTTAAGTAGTGCTAAGGAGTGCTTGACTTCGAACATAAAGATTCTCAGTTCGAATCCGTCTAGATCCCAAAAACTTATGTGATTTAGTTATTGAATAAATATTTGAGAAAACTGTATTAATATAAAATTCCATTCCCTATAGGATGAATAATAATGAACTTGATTAAGGATTGAAAATTTTTACTAGATATATGTATATATATATATATATATATATATATATCAAGAGAGTGTGAGTTAATAGAAGGAATTTAAATAAAATTCGTATGAAGGATAGTGATATTGTATTTTTCATAGGATATGTCCAAAACCCTTCGATTCATAAAAGCAATAGATAGCAGTAGTTTGTTTTGAAAATAGTATTTTCTGTTTTGTTCAGAGCAGAAATCGATCACATGTGTGTTAATGTTATGTTAAAGAGGTTTAATCTTGTTTTTAGTCTAGGCTTGTATAGTATATTTTAAGTAAAATACCATTTTACAAACCTAATTAAAATTAGGTGAAACGTTGTTAACTTCATTTTAGGCCTATACCTTTAAAGTTAATTAATTCAGAATAATTCCCATTGGGTTTTTAAATAATTATGGTCTTACAGTTTTTAAATTAGGAAAATACTGTTTAATTTGACTTTTGCTATTTAGGATACAATAATGCACTTAAATATTGAAAGTTTATACATTATAAAGTCAGGCCGGTGTCTCTTTTTACTCACAGGACCTGTTTCACGCACAATAATTTGATAAATTATTTCATATATTAAGTCCATTTCAGCATAAATCAGCTTTTTTTGGCCCAAATCCGTATAATAATTGTTAATATGTTTTTCTTAGAAGTTAGAAGTTTGTAAGAAACAGGTGGTTTATCATGCGGCTTTCTTTTACAGAGTGGCTACATTTCAGTTTACTGTGTATGCAGAATGTTATGGTGTTCAACTTTGTATCTAGCCTGGAGTTGTTTCCTATTTGCTGTGGTTACGTAGGCAATATAGAGAGAATTGTCGATTGATTACGGTTCGAATCTTTCATCATGGTTTGAAAAAGGTAACGCTGATGACGAAAATAATTGCTTCTGCAAGTGAAATAAACCGGTATTTTAATAAACGATAACGATTTTCTTAAGGAACTTCATGTCATTGAATGAGTTAAAACAAGTAACAAACGTTTTGCATTATTAAACATTGTATTGTTGAAATGGATTTCTAGAAGTTACTTTCATTTACAAAGAACTCTATTAATATTTAGTTTCTAAAGCTATACTTCATTGGCTGACTATCATTTTCGAGTTGATTCCAAAGTTATATCTCATTGATTGACGAACCTAGGCTAGTTGATTATAAAGTTATAATTCATTGGAGAACGATCATAGGCTAGTAGATTCCAAAGTTATGCTTCTTTGCTTGATGTGTCTAGGCTAGTAGATTCCAAATTTATACTTCTTTATTTGATGAACCTAGACTAGTTGATTCTTAAGTTATACTTCATTGCTTGACGATCCTAGGATAGATAATTCTAAAGTTATACTTTATTGGTTGACGAACCTAGGCTAGTTGATTTCAATGTTATACTTCATTGGCGGACGATCCTAGGCTAGTATATTCCAAAGTTATACTTCGTTGATTGACGATCCTAGGATAGGTAATTCTAAAGTTATACTTAATTGCTTGACGTAACGAGGATAGTTGACTAAAGTTATACCTCATTGGTTAAAGCACCTAGACTAGTTGATTCTTAAGTTATACTTCTTTCCTTGACGATTCTAGGTTATTAGATTCCAAAATTATACCTCATTGCTTGACGAACCTAGGCTAGTGTATTCCAAAGTTATACTTCATTGGTTGACAAACCTAGGCGTTTTGTTTCTAAAGTTGTTCCTTGTTGGCTGATTCGACAGTTAATGGATTTTTTACTTAGGATTAAGAGGTTTAGTTTAAAGCTCATTTCACTCTCGTTCCATTTTACTCCCAAATAATTACCCTTGTAATCCAGCAACCAATATTCCACAATATATTTCAAGGGTTTTAACTAAGACTATAGTAAAAAAATCTATACAGAGCCCAGTAGCGTAATTATAATAATTAAACAACAATAACCCTTGCTACATATATTTAAACACTAAACATTCTCGATGTATTGGGAAGTATGTTTGTAACCTTCTGATGATGTAAAAATGTTAGCGTAATTTTCTTCTAGGGTGCATCAATATTTGTAGCAAGGGTATTGTTGGTTAATTATTAAGAGAATATAGTGTCTAACATTTGCTGTCATCTTATGGCCAAATCCCATTACTAGCTTTGAAGAAATAGTAGAACTCAGTCTTCGAAAAAGCTATTTCATAAATTTCGAGGCAGAATATAAATACATTAGTTTGAGGTCGCTTGCTACATAAAATAACAATTTGAACTTGAAACCTAATTATAAAGCGCTAAAACCAAACAAAGAAGGGCTGTATAATTACCTGAAGAGGAGTGCTTTCAGCAGACATCGCTGTAAAACCAACAATGTCGCTAAAGTAAATAGTGACGCAATCGAAATTTTCAGCCTGTACTTTGTGTCCCCGTTTCAATTGCTCCGCCACATACTTAGGCAACATCTCGTACAGGAGTGCTTCTGCAACGCAAAACATATTTCATAGAATTACAGGCTCCAAGCATCCAACTTCATAAAAAAAACGTTAAATTATATAGGCCTACTGAGAAATAATAAGAGTAGAGAAAGTGACTTGAAAAGAAATTTCTTTAAAATCAATATTTATAGAAACGAATTCATTATTGACAAACGTACTATGAGTAATATTTTAGTGGTAGATTTACTGAAAATTTCATAACTAGGACCAAGAATTAATAGCCATTTACTTCGCTTATAATCTTAGGAAGCTTAACTCAATACGCTAAGAAAATGAATACTTTATTCTTCAATTCGAAGCAAAAGAATAAAATATAACGGTCTAGGTATAATAATCTATCTCTATTAGGCTAGGTTAAGTTATGTTACGTTAGGTAAGGTTAAGTTAGGTTAAATTAGGTTAGGTTAAGTTATGTTACGTTAGGTAAGGTTGAGTTAGGTTAAATTAGGTTAGGTTAAGTTATGTTACGTCAGGTAAGGTTAAGTTAGGTTAAATTAGGTTAGGTTAAGTTATGTTACGTTAGGTAAGGTTAAGTTAGGTTAAATTAGGTTAGGTTAAGTTATGTTACGTTAGGTAAGGTTAAGTTAGGTTAAATTAGGTTAGGTTAAGTTATGTTACGTTAGGTAAGGTTGAGTTTGGTTAAATTAGGTTAGGTTAAGTTATGTTACGTTAGGTAAGGTTAAGTTAGGTTAAATTAGGTTAGGTTAAGTTATGTTACGTTAGGTAAGGTTAAGTTAGGTTAAATTAGGTTAGGTTAAGTTATGTTACGTTAGGTAAGGTTGAGTTAGGTTAAATTAGGTTAGGTTAAGTTATGTTACGTTAGGTAAGGTTAAGTTAGGTTAAATTAGGTTAGGTTAAGTTATGTTACGTTAGGTAAGGTTGAGTTTGGTTAAATTAGGTTAGGTTAAGTTATGTTACGTTAGGTAAGGTTAAGTTAGGTTAAATTAGGTTAGGTTAAGTTATGTTACGTTAGGTAAGGTTAAGTTAGGTTAAATTAGGTTAGGTTAAGTTATGTTACGTTAGGTAAGGTTGAGTTAGGTTAAATTAGGTTAGGTTAAGTTATGTTACGTTAGGTAAGGTTAAGTTAGGTTAGGTTATTTGAAACGAAAGGTACTCAGCCCCGTACACAAACCTACACTTAAATTTCCACACACGCAGACATATTAGTAATATATTTGATTAGGGATCTTGTTTAAAACAGATCTGTATTTTTACATTTGTTATCAAAATTATTTGAACAATAATGTTACAAAGAGAACATTAGTGTAAGTTACAATTTAACAATTAAAATTATTAAGGTAAAAATCAAAACAGTTAAAATATCTTTGTATATGTATCAAAATTACTATCATCAGTAAGGTATTAATATCTCAAACGAACGAGGTCAGTTGTATCTGTGTTGTATAAATACGTATGTGCACACCTGTATAAAGGTCAAGCTCACTCAGATATATACCCAACTTGTGTAAATGTTCTGGAAGTATTTAGAGCATACATTGTTCGGGAAACGTTTGTCTAAGGATTAGTTTCCGGTTTTCTATTAATCGTTCTATTGGTCCAGGAGAACTATTTAAACTAGCTGCAATTTCAACAGAATAGCGTCTGCGTTCAACAATAGGGTTGAAGCTCTTCAAAGCCACTTCCGGAATCAGGTTAACCGTAGAACAAAATACGGTCTGAACACAAAACTGGAGTTAGAAGGAGCTCACTAGGTTTAAAAATTAGAAAACTAATTTATTAGGTTTTTAAATGTCCCTTGAATGAGTTGTGTGTGTGTGTGTGTGTGTGTGTGTGTGTGTGTGTGTGTGTTTATGTCTTTGTGTGTTTGTATGTGTGAGTTTTGTTTAAATATCTTTAACTGTTTATCACCTATCTATGACCCTGATTGTGTGTAAATCTACCTCTCGAGTACAACCCACTCCAGTCTGCCTTGACCTGCTTTTACATATTACCTGCTGCATTACCATATTTAATCAACTTTTTCTTAATCGGACTTAAACCGTAACTTAAAAGTTTCCTTGTGACATATATAAGAGTAATAAGCCTTTGGAAAAGCTTAGTGTATTAAAATGTTTTTGTTTTCATAAATGTTGCGTAATAATAGGTTCTAAAAAAGAAAATTCTCGATATTTCGATAAACAATGGTACTTTCTTTCCTAATTGTGTGTGTTACGAATTTTCATAACCTATCTTATAACTATTCTTTATTATGCTACACTAAAATTTAAATCACAGCAATTCACGTCAGTTTATGCATGAACTGATTTAGCAATTCCTTATCATTATGTTAAAATAGTCTAAACAATAACTAATAACAATTAACTGATATTAGTCATTACTAATAATAGCATTGCTACTATTGTGTTTATGCCTTGAGTTGAATTAATTAGAACCTATTGACTTAGCCCTCTTGTCTGCCAATACCGATGCTTCCTACACATCCTTCTATATCGGTTACTATTTGGGTACTACGCGGAGGTCGAATTAGGGATAACTACTGGTCATTAGAAATGTGACATAAAGCATGTAGGCTAGGAACATTAATTTTTTTCCGACATTTTTTGTAAATTTTTAATTATTAAAGTGTCTTACTATTTAAACACAATTATTATTACCTGTTAGTTAAATATAAAACTCAATTTAATCAAAACAAACATATAAACCTGGCGTGATGAATGCGTTTGTGTCTTGGACCCAAAAGTTTCAATACAGAGCTTGTTAGTTGCACATGGTCTTAAAATTTTATGTTAATGTTAGTCTGTCGGTCTGATTGTTGAGAGGTTATTTAATTTTCTAAGTGTGTGAAGGTTTTCTTAACATCTCACGTACAAAGGTATCGTGTTTCCACTACTAACACATCCTAGTATTTAGTCTTGTCAAAGTTAATGCCAACGATTTTCGCACTGAAAATCTGTAAGGATACATTCCATTAATGGAATATCGTTGCCCATAAGCGAAACGTGCTGCATTGCCGTCATGCACGCATTGTTGCCACCTCAGCTCGCTGTCACTCGCACGAGGGATTTCTCATATTGCATCACATTCCATTTATTTTTATCGCGCTTCCCGCATTCTGGAAACATCTGTTTCCGGTTATTCTAGACAATATCAGAATAAGATTAATCTCACTTCTGATTTTGTAAAAGTGTAACTTTTCTATTTTATAAAATATCTGACATCTGGCCGTTTTATGAAATAACCAATCTAGTAAAGATAGTAAACCTAACTTAATTTTTCTTACACTTTAAACAAAATTATTATTCCGTTATATACATACATATATATATATATATATATATATATATATATATATATATATATATATATATATATATATATATTTGTCTATTTATTTATTTAAACATATAATAATGTTAGACTCTAAATTTTAAAGAATTATATTGAGTCATTCAGTTCACAAAATATTTCTATAAAGGGACTGTAAAATGAGTTGTAGCAAAAAATTTAAATAATTTTGGAATTTTTTAGAATATTATTTTCTTAAAATAAATACATTTTATAAGATAATTAATTCCATGATCTTTTCTTTAAATCCCTGACCGGAAGCTGTGCGTTAAACTGTCACCAGCAACACTAACGATACCTACAGGACTATTCATGAAAGAGTGGAGATGAGTCTAAATAAAATATAAGAAAATGGTAAATATAAATAAAAACCGAAAAAAACTTGTTAAGCATATTACTACTAGAGAATATTTTTGCCCAAATACTTATGGTGTTTTTTTATCGCATTTGTAATGAAAAGCGGATAAATCAGTACCAGAATTATTTTTTCAGTAGTGTTTGAGAGATTTGGTGTAGAACGGAAATAACAAAGGACTACCCGTGTTTCGTTACAATCAGATATATTTAATAATTGTTTTAAATGGGCAATAAACACATAGTGGTTTTAAATAAATCTCGTAAAAATATACATAAACTAAATCAGCTATAAAACAAAATAATTTGATAAAACAAATAATTTATCTTTTAAAATTCTGAAAAGGTTGGTGGAAAATGACTTGTTATTTTAAAAATGTATACATTTTTAAGCATGTAAATTCTACTTAATACGTTTAGCTCGTTGTTGTCTACCCACAACTACCGTTATTAGAAAGATAAGCTTGTGTTTTTCAAATCTGTAAATAAAATATGATTGCAACATTAGTATTAGGTTACGAGGTATATGAAAAAGTATTTGGTTTTTTTTAACCAGCGGGTTAAACTTTACTGATCCTTTCTCAATTTGTACTTGTTTACTCTCAAGCTTTACATTCTAACGGAAAGTAGAATTCTGTGAAATAACTAATTAGCACGGAGAATAAAAGGCAATTTAACAATTACATAAATTACATCAACTGTTTAATGAAGTACGTGGATGCTCTGTAGAATAACAAACAATTATTTTACTTTAAAGGTAGAAGGTTTTATGAAACCGACGTCCTGAGGTATAAATGTCAACATGAGATTTGGAAATATCAACGGAAAAATACATTATAATTAGTTATTAAAAAATTGAAAAGGTTTGACATGTTTAGTCCTACGTGATCTGACTTGTATAAAAATAAGACGGATTACAACACAAATCTACTGCTGTTATATTCTTTTCTGTTAATTCTGCAGGCTAAATAATTTTACAATTCCTAGAATCATGGAAACTCGTCTATTTTAAACGTTTTGATTACCTTTAGAAGCAGTCATACTTAGGCTATAGGCAAGTGCTATTGTTTTTTATTACTATGTTATGCAACGCCACAGATACATAATATTATATTAATGTCACAGATATATAAGATTAGATTAATGTATTACCGGTTTTCTTCTTTTCTTCCACAAGTTGATCTGTCCTTTCGTCAACCAAAGCCTCTAAGTTATTGGCGTATTTCTCCATCATTGCAATCATATTGTCGAAAATATTCGGTTTCCTGTGAACAATAAATACGTGAAACTACTTTCTAAGGTTTGTTATAATTAAGAAGAAAAAGGATTTATTATATATATATATATATATATATATATATATATATATATAATATATAATTACACAACATATATAATTAACAATATTTCAAAAACAAGAATAGTTTTAATATAACATAATGCAATAAAGAAGTACCGGCATCTTCATAAAAAACAATGATATAACAACTTTATGTTTCTAAAATTAAATCATATGTACCACAAACAACCACATACATTATACTATGTATTATTCAAACAAGTATTATACTTTTATTAAATTCTTACCATAAAATCAACGACCTCGTACATAGTTTGGTGTTTTGATTGCATTTGAATTTATTTATAATCTGTCTTTCGCTTTAAGTTTTTGTATTTCTATTGTTTCATATATATTCATATTTAACCCTTTGTTAAAAGAATAGAAAGAACAGGAAAAAGAAATACTGATTTGATTTGTATATGTTCGGTTTAATATAAGTGTGTAAATGTTCTTTGTATCTTTCTTTTAATTTCTTCTTTGTAAGAGTAATAGAGTATGTTAATACATTTAAACATGTGGTTGTTTGTAGTACATATGATTTAACTTTTGTAAACATATTTTGTTATATCTTTGTTTTTTCTGAAGATGCTAGTACTTGTTTTGAGGTTGTAAAGTACTTTTTGTAAACATATTTTGTTATATCTTTGTTCTTTCTGAAGATGCTAGTACTTGTTTTGAGGTTGTAAAGTAATTTTTGTAAACATATTTTGTTATATCTTTGTTCTTTCTGAAGATGCTAGTACTTGTTTTGAGGTTGTAACGTAATTTTTGTAAACATATTTTGTTATATCTTTGTTCTTTCTGAAGATGCTAGTACTTGTTTAGAGGTTGTAAAGTAATTTTTGTAAACATATTTTGTTATATCTTTGTTCTTTCTGAAGATGCTAGTACTTGTTTTAAGGTTGTAAAGTAATTAAATAAGGTTGTTAAACACCCTTATATGCTAACAGAGTGGTTCATCAGTAACATCTGTCTAACAATATAGATTATGATGACTAAATATTATGATACTAACTATAAAGTCACTATTACGACAACAGTACGTAATACATAAAATTTGGATGGAAACAATATAAAAGTGTGAGCATTCATATACTCTAATAAAATATAATAGGTTTTTGTCAGGTATTCTATAAGTAATAAAAACGTTAAAATGCACTCACTTTTATCTACCATGGACAGCAAGCAATAATATTTCTTAACGCTTAGTTACAAAAAAAGGTAAACACTGCAATTCTTATCGCAATCAAACAGCATGCGCTAAATAAAGCTCAAATGTCACAGACAGCAATGCAACGATTTTATATGCAGGAAGGTTGCAAATTGTTTCCACAAAATTTATTCTGCAGATAAAATGCATTCCGTAGGTATTACCGGTCGCCGACTCTGTTCATCTGATAACATCCCTTTCGTTTTAGCGTGCACATTTTGTGAAAGCTCTGTAACGTTCTATTTGCTATTCTGTGTTTTATGCATCTATGTTATATTGAAAATCGTTTAGTATACAAACTATTAGGAGAAAGAGAATATAAAATCAGTAAATCTATGGATATACTAGTATACTGGTGTGCTATATCTACTATACATAGTAGAGGATATATATATATAAGAATATTTATAAAAATAATGACTCACCACTCTCTCATCGTTTAAATTTATTAACATTATTGACAGCCTTATTAATACGTCAGTAGTACTGTTTGTTGTGTCTAAATATATGTTGTTTTGGAGTCTTGTTTTAACTTTTGACTTTGTAAATGGTGTTCATGATGGTGTCAATAATTTGTTTATTTATGATAAACTTGGATATATATGTTATTTTATAAATATTGCTGTTTATAAAATGTATATTAATTAACAAAAAAATATATATTATATAAGATAAAACTTCACTAGTAAATCACACACAGACACTCAAACGCATATATATTTAAATATATAGATTCGCAATATGTATTCTTGTGTATTGATAAAGAACTAGTTTTATATATATATATATATATATATATATATATATATATATATATATATATATGTGTGTGTGTGTGTGTGTGGGTGTGTTTATGTTTAAAATGTATATATTGCAAACATAATTAAAGGTATTTTATATTAAATGACGTTTTCTTATTTATTATTTATTTTTGTAATACTATAAATTTCATAAATATATATATATATATATGATTAAGATTTCATTATATGTTTCTATATATTGTGTAATATGAAATAAAATCAATGGTGAAATAAATTATGTCTATTGAAAACCTAAGGTTATTCACCATATATATTAATATTTATTTATTAATATAACTTTTTACCAAGTTATTATTATTAGTTACCAGGCTTATTGATGTTTTATAATATAGGAGCGTTTAATAACTTTATGTCTTTATAAATCTACTGAACATTTCGTATTATTTACTATAATGTTGTGGCCGAAGCATGCCAGAGATCGAGGAATTCTTCGTAGTGTTAGAATTTTATTATTTATTTAAGGTTTTCTTTATTCGGATTCATATTATATAGTAAATGATTACGTACATATAATAATACTAATAATAATGATTAGGTAATACGAGCATGTTTTTAGAAGATACATAGTTTGGAGTTGCTGTATTTGAGCCATGCTCTCTTCAGCACCTTTTATAAAGGCTCTATTCGCCATTGAAATAAGGGTAAGTGACCTCGGGAGTGGATGTGAACTTCATATTCTTTAGTGGGGTCGGGGATCGAACCCGGGGACTACTAACAATGTAGTGAGGACATTGTCCTTTATAGGACATATTTGTAAACATGAACATTCCGTACTTACATTCCTTTTCTCATGGGCCTCAGTCTTGCACGGACGGTCTTAATATCTGGCCTCTCGTCGGGGTTTTCTTGCCAACATTCCTTAAGACACTCTCTCACATAATCAAAACTGTTTTCTAGGAGGTCCAACGGAGGCCTACAATTGTTGAATTTTATGAACATAGATTGAATATCAGTCTTTGAAACCACATGTTCTGCCAAAGTAACTTTTTAGTCATATATTTTCTTATACTCTTATAAAAAGAATCTGTATTATTGGCGATTAGTAATGAATTCGTAATTTCAGAATACAACTTTTCCTTAGAGCATATGAATATTTAAAAAAAATACAAATAGGTAAATTTATTAATAAAAAATATTTTGCTTTTAGTGTGACTTGCTGAAATTCTTTCTCTTTATACACAAACGCAAAATTTCCCTCTTAAAATATAACAGTATCTTTTATACACAAAAATAAAAAATAAAACATAAACACGGCCTAACAAAACAAATATTAATTAAATATGCAATAAAACCAATATTACTATAACAGAAAAGACAAACCTCATATCTTATATCTATATGGTTGAGGTTTTATATTTTATCGTTTAATTTATATTTTAAACAATTCTTTGACATTAAAATGTACATCCTTTATAAAGGTATAATTTCTGAAACAAGTGTGTTTTACAGACATAATTCTTAACAAGTTCAAATTTAGGAACAGGGTTAAATATTATTTCTATTTGTAAGTTTAGTAGAAACTGTCTATATAGAAAGTGTTACAAATTAATTATATTTTAGGTTTGTCTAGGTTTATTGCACATCTAAACATTTCAATAATCAAAAATATTTATTTCTAAAACGTTAAATGTTTAGGAACATTTAAAAAAACAATTATTTTTAGTCTAGTTATTATGTACAGTAAAGATATTTCACTAACTTAATTACAAACTTTAAAATTTATTCAACATTTTCATTGCCATCATAACGAAAATATAACATGATAAAAGTATAAAAAATTGCAAAACTCGTAGTAAATAAAAATATTTCTCAACAATGCAAACAGCGACGAAGCCTTGCTAACAAAATGTCGGAGAGTTAGAGCTTATAAACTATTTTGGCAAAGTTCTAAAAAAGTCTTGTATAATTGAAATTTAATTTAATTGTTAGAAACAGAGTATAAAATAATTATGTTTTACGTAGATTATTAAGTACTAATTTGTAATTACCTCTTATATAATTATAACCAAGTCAGAAACTAAAATGTTTATCACATGAATAAATTACTTTCTAAAGAATAATAGAAGTAGGTTAATTATTAAAAAAACATAATATATTAGTTAACAACGGTAAAAATTAAAACATTTTACTCCAAGTCTCACTACATATTAGTTTAACTATACAATTACATAAGTTTAATAAAACAAACAGGCTAGTTTCGACAATGGCATCGCTATCATCTTCTGTCTACTACTCTGCAGTAACAATAATGAAGGCGACATCGTCGTCGAAACTAGTCTATTTTTATTATTATTAAACTAGCGTGTTTGTTTTAATAAACTAATGTGTAGTTAGATTTAGAGGAAACTGTTTAAGTTTTTACCGTTGCGAATTGTTCTCAACACTATGCTCTAATTGACTTAATATAATGTAATAATATTTTAGAATTATACTCCCCTATAAGGAGGACCTCCAGGATCGGGGTGAATGACTCTGCGCAGGATATCTGCGGTCATTGTTTCTGACGCTTCACCAAAAGGTCCTTTGCGGCTGTGTAACTCGTATAGAATTATACCAAAGGAATAAACGTCTCCTTTCTGGGATCCTTCGCCTTGAATTGACGTCGAAACTCGCAACAGTTCTGGAGCTCTGTAAAGTAGTCCTGCAACACACAGAATATATGGGATTTCGGTAAAAACGCAACAATCGAACTGTCTTTCGAATGTGCTTTACTTTAAAGAATTTATTAAAAGACTGATGTTAGATTCTTTGCTTAACAACTTTAGTACTCAACATTAAAATTCCAATATATTGAGATATTTTTGGAGAAATGCGCAAAAGTTGCTCTAGGGATTTGTTTGATAATTAGTTTGAGTGTTGTTACTCGAATCCCACATGCAAACAATTACGATAGTATTTCAATTCCTTCCAAACAGTGGAAATACTTGTCATTAACTGTAGTCCTAATACGAAATGTCTGCCCTATTTTACTACTCCTAACCCTTTGTAGCAGTATATATTATGTATACCCATGGGATCACCAAACCTTAGGAGCCATGTTTGTCCCAAGTCTCTAGGGAAGACGTACAGGTGTCTAGACATCTTTACCAGCCATGGCAAATATCCAACTATCCTGAGCAACCCTAATGGTACAAAATAAGTCACTATAATAACAAGATTTTGATATTTATTTCCTGATCAAACAAATCGTCCATGAAGTTCGTTATTTTAAAGTTGTTGCTTGTTTTTAAAACTTACGGCAAATTACATAAACTATGTAAACAATTGTTTTTAAAACTTACGGTAAATTTCATAAACTATGTAAACAGTTGTTTTTAAAACTTACGGTAAATTTCATAAACTATGTAAACAATTGTTTTTAAAACGTACGGTAAATTTCATAAACTATGTAAACAATTGTTTTTAAAACTTACGGTAAATTTCATAAACTATGTAAACAATTGGTTTTAAAACTTACGGTAAATTTCATAAACTATGTAAACAATTATACACAATATCAAGAGCACAGTGGTACAATATATTACAATAAAAATATTGAAAAGAACCCCAATACCACAAAAATAATCAAAAATAACAAATAAGACAAGTTACTTGATTAAACCCTTATGTACATTTCGATGACCATGTCATCATCATCAGAGGGTCTAGTTACAAAACACAATCTAGCACACAAGAAGTTACAAACTAGAGTTACAAACTTCATTCTAGTTTGTAACTTCTTGTGTGCTAGATTGTGTTTTGTAACTAGACCCTCTGATGATGATGACATGGTCATCGAAATGTACATAAGGGTTTAATCTTAAGTAACTTGTCTTATTTGTTATTTTTGATTATTTTTGTGGTATTGGGGTTCTTTTCAATATTTTTATTGTAATATGTAAACAATTGTTTTAAAACTTACGGTAAATTTCATAAACTATGTAAACAATTGTTTTTAAAACATGATTCGATCAACAATAAGTTTTCCTACCAATTTCAGTGGACGTAATTATAATTTGTTTGAAAAATGTTAGATGAAAAACTTAGGGAAAAACATTTATTACATTTATTTTATATTAGTACAAGGTTTAATTATTAGTACTTCAAGCAACCTGATGGGTTAATTGTACAATACCATGAAGAATAATGTACGCAGGCTTTCTTGTGGATGTATATAAAGATCATCTTATGGATTAATATACATCTCATCTTATGGCATAAAATATAGGTCATCTTACGGAGTAATATATAGGTCACCTAATTGATTAATATTTAGGACGTCTTATAGATTAATATACATCTCATTTTATGGCATAAAATATAGTCCGTCTTATGGGTTAATATATAGGTCACTTTATGGAATAATATTTAAGACATCTTATGGATTAATATACAGGACATCTTATGGATCAAGGTACATCTCATCTTATGGGATAAAATATAGTTTGTCTTATTGGGTAATATATAGGTCACTTTATGGAATAATATTTAGGACATATTATGGAATAATATACAATACATCTTATGGATCAATATACATCTCATCTTATGGCATAAAATATAGTCCGTCTTATGGGGTAATATATAGGTCACTTTATGGAATAATGTTAAGGACTTCTTATGGATTAATATACAATACATCTTATGGATCAATATACAATACATCTTATGGATCAATATACATCTCATCTTATGGCATAAAATATAGTCCGTCTTATGGGGTAATATATAGGTCACTTTATGGATTAATATTTAACACACCTTATGGATTAATATACTGGTCATCTTATGGATCAATATACAGGTTATTTTATGGAATAAAATATAGTCCGACTTACGGGGTAATATATAGGTCACTTTATGGATTAATATTTAACACATCATATGGATAAATATACTGGTCATCTTATGGATCAATATATAGGTTATTTTATGGAATAAAATATAGTCCGACTTATGGGGTAATATATAGGTCACTTTTTGGATTAATATTCAACACACCTTATGTATTAATATACTCGTCATCTTATGGATCAATATATAGGTTATCTTATGAAATAAAATATAGTACGTCTTATGGGGTAATATATAGGTAACTTTATGGATTAATATTTAGGACATCTTATGGATCAATAAACAGTACATCTTATGGACCAATATACATCTCATCCTATGCCACAAAATATATATCGTCTAATGGAGTTATAAATAGGTCACCTTATGGATTAATATTTAGGTCATCTAAGGATTATTATACAGGTCATATATGAAATAAAATATAAGTCATCCCTTGAAGTAATATATAGGTCACTGTATGAGTTAATATTTATGTCATCTTATGGAATAATATTTATTACAGATATCTTTGTAAAATGTAATCGAAACCGTAGGATAAACTGCAATCACATATATTCTTTTTAATCTTCAAAACGTCAAATGTGACCAAACATTATGTCTTTAACTTATATAATGTTTCTTTATTAATAATTGGCGGGAAGCGTCCCTACGGCTTCTGTTTTGATAGCTCTTACCCTTTTTCTGCTTTATACTCCCAGTTTATTCTCAGTAGCACGGAGCAATCATGACAAGCTGCGCTCTTTTGCCTAAGCAATACCGATGGTCACTTCTCATTATATATATCAGCCTCGTGGGTGTTATTACCATCTCTATCTCTCTTTCCATTCTTCGAGTACTTTAGCAATCGTGATAAGGTCCGCCCACTATGCTCTCCTCTGCTCTACAGTTACACCTTGAAAGTGCCAACATTTTAGTGACCACAACTCCCCCCCCCCCCCGACTGTAATAGAAATCAGAGTATATATAGTAGCAAATGAGTCGCAGTTTGGTACGTTTTGCAAATCATTTTGAACAGACGACCAACACTGCTCTTGAGTTTTCTATTCGACTAGGGTTTTCTAGGGAGCATCTGCAGTGATGATTGTTAATAAAACTTTTCCGATGAATATGTTACTGATAACGAATATATTATATAATATGACCAAAGTCCATACTAATAAATGTAATAATGTTATATTTATTACTCTATATTATTCTAGTACCATACGTCAGCACGCACACGGGCACATGACCCTTGCCAGACCACGGTTCATCGCCTTACCTTGAACCTCACTATATTCAAATGTTTCTTAAATAGCTGAATGATAATAACTGAAAGACACAATAAAAATTATTGTTTGTTTTAACTAAGATTTAGAATAATGAAATTTGAATTTGTTTCAAAATTGGTAAATATTTGAACTTTGTATTTTGTGTTGTTAATAATATTTTACCTTATGGAAGCGCGTACTGATGTGTAAAATTAAACACTTTACTATATAAGTAATATATAAAAAAATTAGGTCAATTCCTACTAAGGTCAACAAAGAAAAAAATTACTCTATTTACTATGTAACTAAAGTTACTTTAATATGTACATATGATAGAATCACATTATTATAAGTTGTCAAATATCAAGCGAAATAATAATTAAATATCCCTAGCGTAAAGGATGTAATTTCTTCCAAAGAACTATTTACGATATTGTGAGGTAATCATGGGAACTATGTTTGACAAAACCGATAGGTCAAGGAAGACGGAAGGGCTTTACAATGTAGGTTCTTGTGACAACAAGGTGGTGGGATAAATTGTATATCCCTCCTTAACAAAAAAAATATTTTCAATAATCAGCAAGTTGGTTCAACGCCAGCGTGTTGGATTGCAAACATGCCAAGGTAGACGGAAGGGCTTTACAATGCAGGTTCTAGTGACAACCAGGTGGGGGATAAATTTTATATACCTCCTTCACAAAAAAATAATCATTAAATTGGTTCAACTCCAGCGTGTTGGATTTCAAACATGTAGTCATATGTTTATTATTAATAGACAATCGTAGCCTAAGACACTTGAAATACTTTAAATATTTTATTACATTTAGGAAATGTTGGAAGTAATATTTTCATTCCACACTTATTCTATTCATTCCGTTAAAGAAATTACAACTAAAGTTATACGAAAAATAAAACTTTCACTGTTAAACGTATGTTTAGTTTGTTTTTCTCTATAGGAACACATAGTATAAATATGTATATATTATAATGCATCATATGTTCGTAGCTGGTAGATAAAAGTATTGTTTAGGTATTTGTAAATCGCTGAGCTCGAGGCTTGCTGTGCTTAAGAAATAGAGTTAGTTGAGAAGACAAAAAAGGTTTGTCGGTATTTTCATCAATGTCAGGTGGTATGATAGCGGCATCGACACTCCATGCTGCTTCTTCTTCCTCAATTTGATCAAGAACTGCAAGCAATGCTTCTTCTGTTTTATATCACTTACTTTTAAAACTCATAGCGGATCTACTGGTCAATTGCTTTCAACACGGCCGATATATCTCAACTGCCGGGAAACTCCCAACGTTTCGTGAACGCAACACATGCGAACTATGTTGAATAAAGGGGAAGTGGAGAGCTGTGGTTCAACGAACATGACTCAGCAGTAAAGTAAACATGATAAGAAAGGCTGACATAGCAAAAGGTTTTGTTCCAAGAATCGGCAGATGTTTATTTCTTACACCGACAATGTTGATTTTCTCGAAAAAATCTTATCGTAATTAAAGTCCTTACTGACAAAGTAATATCATTAATGCATGATAGATAAATACTCTACTCTTGGTATAAATAACACACTTCAAATTGAAAATTACTCATATATGAAGGGGTTGTGTGCAATATAATATACTGTTGCGTTCACGCAACGTTGGAAAGAAATGGGTTAAAAGCTATAGAAATTTCTAAACTTGGAGTGGGAACAATAGACTGCCTGACAGATAAAGTTATGAGGATAAAGTGACAGCCCAAAAGTAGAGACTTTGTCGGCGAAATTTTCCAAACCTGGTAATTTTCCAAATTAAGAGTGTGCAGAGCAACAAAGCAAAACAAGAAAGACCAGGATTGTTGGAGAAGAGAGAACAAGAGAAGCAATGGATGGGAGGATTACTAGACGAGGAAGAAGGCAGTTCAATTTGGGCGGTCGAAGAGGGAGTTCGTGGAGGTGGAGGAGTGAGTGTAGTTGTAACAGTCGAAGAAGGAGTTGGTCAAGTAACTGGAGAGGAGTCCAATCCTGGAAGCTAGAGAGAGGAGAGAATCGAAAAATATTTAAATTTTCAATTCTTGTGAAATATAAATTAAAAGCCAACAAGTCAAATTACAAAACGGGTAGAATAAGTAGGGTTATTAAATTACGATTCATAACGCAATAACCTTGTGACTAGAGATAAATACATTTAGTAAATACAATACATTTAGTAAATACAATACTTTTAGTAAATACAATGTTTTTAGTAAATACAATACTTTTAGTAAATTAACTAAGTAATTTTTTGAGCTTTTGTTGTTTGTTAAATCCAGAAAATCTTTACCTAATTGTATTCTGTTTAGTATAAAGATTTAGCGCCCAACATAAATACATTATTTGATAGTAATAATAAATTTAAATAAATATTTTTATAATTTTATTTCTTATTATAAAGGAGGCAAGATGATGTTGCAGTTGTCACAAGCTTGAAGTTCTCTTTTTTATGTTATAATGTCTGTCTATGTACATATATATATATATATATATATATATATATATATATATATTTGTGTGGGTTTTATTTATTTTTTGTATATATTGTATTTTAGTACTAAATTAAAACTAAAATCTAAATATGAGTTTTAGGAGGAGATTTTCGGTTGAAACATGTGGCCTAACTAAGTGAGATAAAGCCTAAAATGTTCAGATAATATATTTACCCAGATTTGTATTTGGAAAATATATCTCCTGCGGTGGGGCAAAATAAACCAGCACTGACAAATTCAAGAGGTTTTGCGGTAGGAAACCTGTCGCATTACGACAAACAGTACAGTTTCGACGGATTGTATCCAATCTAAGAGCTGTCAGCAATTTAAATACAGCTGGTTCTGACAGCCGACGCAACCAATGAGGAGTGAGTAATGCGTGTATTTGAGTAAATTTACTTGCGGTGCAGAGTAACATACTCGGTTTAGCGTTTATTGCAATTCTGAGCGTCTTAAAAATATGAACACAATTTTACATTCGATCGAAATTGAAATATGATAATCTAATAGTAAAATGTAGAACTTTAACGTGTTTTGATCATTTATAAACAATTATCTAAAGAATTTCAAGATAACATTTTTCAGGTAAGCAATGTGTTCAATCGGATGATATTGTTGAAAAATATGTTTAAGAGTAAAAACAAATATTACAAAAGGTTTTGCGGAATACTTTAATCATTTTTTAAAATATGTCTCATTATGCTTAGAAGTGATTAAAATGTCGTCAACATTGCATTTATAAACAGTGGTAGTAGCTTCAATTTCCTTTCGCCAAATTATTATTCTACTTACTTATAATGACTTGGGTTTGAAATGAACAAATCCCAACGTACATTTAAAGTAAATTTAAGGAAACTTATAGAGCTCTGTATAGTTGTTTATTCTCCTTATGAAGCGTCTACCTGTTGACGAGAGCTGTTTTCGTGCTCTCTAGTTGTGTTTTTATTTCTCAGCAATGTTTAACTGTTAAAAAAATCTGTTTTCATGCTTTATAGTTGAGTTTATTCTCTCACAGAATTGTCTAACGGTAAACGAGAGCTGTTTTCATGCTCTCTATTTGTGTTTATTCTCTCTCACAGCATTGTCTACCGGTTAAATAGAGCGGTTTTCATGCTCTCTATTTGTGTTTTTATCTCTCAGCAATGTTTAACTGTTAAAAAATCTGTTTTCATGCTTTATAGTTGAGTTTATTCTCTCACAGAATTGTCTAACGGTAACCGAGAGCTGTTTATATGCTCTCTAAATATGTTCATTCTCTCACAGCATTGTCTACCGGTTAAATAGAGCTGTTTTCATGCTCTGTATTTGTGTTTATTCTCTCTCACAGCATTGTCTATCGGTTAAAGAGAGCAGTTTTCATGCTCTCTAATTGTTTTTATTCTCTCTCACAGCATTGTCTACCGGTTAAATAGAGCTGTTTTCATGCTCTCTATTTGTGTTTATTGTCTCTCACAGCATTGTCTACCGGTTAAATAGAGCTGTTTTCATGCTCTCTATTTGTGTTTATTGTCTCTCACAGCATTGTCTACCGGTTAAATAGAGCTGTTTTCATGCTTTATAGTTGAGTTTATTCTCTCACAGAATTGTCTAACGGTAAACGAGAGCTGTTTTCATGCTCTCTATTTGTGTTTATTCTCTCTCACAGCATTGTCTACCGGTTAAATAGAGCGGTTTTCATGCTCTCTATTTGTGTTTTTATCTCTCAGCAATGTTTAACTGTTAAAAAATCTGTTTTCATGCTTTATAGTTGAGTTTATTCTCTCACAGAATTGTCTAACGGTAACCGAGAGCTGTTTATATGCTCTCTAAATATGTTCATTCTCTCACAGCATTGTCTACCGGTTAAATAGAGCTGTTTTCATGCTCTGTATTTGTGTTTATTCTCTCTCACAGCATTGTCTATCGGTTAAAGAGAGCAGTTTTCATGCTCTCTAATTGTTTTTATTCTCTCTCACAGCATTGTCTACCGGTTAAATAGAGCTGTTTTCATGCTCTCTATTTGTGTTTATTGTCTCTCACAGCATTGTCTACCGGTTAAATAGAGCTGTTTTCATGCTCTGTATTTGTGTTTATTCTCTCTCACAGCATTGTCTATCGGTTAAAGAGAGCAGTTTTCATGCTCTCTAATTGTTTTTATTGTCTCTCACAGCATTGTCTACCGGTTAAATAGAGCTGTTTTCATGCTCTCTATTTGTGTTTATTCTCTCTCACAGCATCGTCTACCGGTTAAATAGAGCTGTTTTCATGCTCTGTATTTGTGTTTATTCTCTCTCACAGCATTGTCTATCGGTTAAAGAGAGCTGTTTTCATGCTCTCTAATTGTTTTTTATTCTTTCACAGCAGTGTTTACCTGCAAAAGAGGTATTTTGTGTGTTGGTAAAATTTATATTGCTCCAGTGTGTTAGGATTTGGTTCTTGTTAGTGTGATTGTATTGTTTGCATTTGGGGCCCGTGACTTAAAATAACTTTTTCTAACGACACAATACTACAGTCCAATTAGCAGATACTTGATAAATGCCATAGCTACACAGACGGTAACTACAAGATATAAGTCTTCAATGTCAACAAAAAACAAGACAACGTAGAATCACGTCAGTGTAATATACAAACATGGCAATGTAAAGAAACAATTAAAATAACATCACAACCTTTGACCACACTACAGACCATCAGCCTTTCAAACTGATAACGTCAAGCTCAATAATGTGCCCCGGCTGCCAACCTATATAACAAATATCGGTAAAACGTTGTGTATAAGTTCATGTACAGCAAATAATACGAGTAATATTAGTCGGCAAAAAATAAATTTAATTTTAGTGCTAATTCATATTTGCTGCTTTATATTTGACTTACATACGTATTATTAAATTTCTCTTTATATGGTTTTGTCATGCACCGTAATTACCTTCGCATTTGCAGTGCATCTGATCTTCGTGAGGAATGAAGAACGTATGCTGCAAGTAATGATGGAACGTATCCGACCCACTTTTGAATTCAGTTAATCCGAAGTCTGCAAGTTTGACAACCCAGCGCGAGTCTACAAGACAGTTTGACGCTTTGAGGTTGCCATGGTAATGTAGAGGTGACTCGTGGAGGTATATCAATCCCTACAAATAAGCAGACATATTTTATTTTTTTATGAGATGAAATATTTACTTGAATTGTGTGGGAGATATAATTATTAAATAAACAACGACCAGCTCAAGGTCGTTAATAAATATTTTTGTATTTTTATTATACCTATATTTGCAATAGCAAGAACATAAAAACACTATTATTTATTATTGGTGTTTGTAATTAGAAGAGAAGGTTTATTATTATTTAATTTTATGATGTTTTAATTTAAATTTATATAGTATACTAAGTAGCCTACATTAGTCTAGAGCTACTATTAGTTGTCGATAGCATCGCCAGGTAGCACGGACATTGATTAAGGGTTAATCTACCCTGACAACATAGAATATTGTTCTATCCCATTTGTTTCCAAGAACCAACCTAATACATAAGCTAGAAATAAATTAGAAGGTATCAATGAAACTGATATCGACGTTTTGTAAATATAAAATTTGATTAGTGAAGGGGTTTTTTCGTTTATTAAGCCAGGTTTAATAGTGAAGTGCCCGCAAATTTCCTAAACTAGTTTCGGAAATATTGAATGTCTAGTGTAAACGCTCATCTAGAGTGTAACCATCTGCAAAACAGTACAGAGATTGTGAAAACAATTAAAAAGACCAGTACAAAAATAGAAAGAATAGAGTGTAAGGAAAAATGTAACTGAAAGGAAAACTACGGAAAATAATGTAGTTTAATATTGAAGTATTTTAATAAAGTAAAATAATTATTATTCCAGATACATATTAATTTATGTATTGATAATATTATAAACAATATAATAAAATATGTTCCTAATACACGTACAATATAAATATATCTTTTGGGAATTTTTGCAATTATTAATAATAATAATTTAAGCTAATTAATTTCATTACTATGCCTATGGAAAGAGCAAGTGAAGTAAATCTACATATTACCCTAAGGATATCAGCTACCAGGGAAGCCACAAACATGTTGTCCAGTTTCACGTCTTCGTTCTCCAGGATATCCTGAAAATAACAAAACTATGCTGTTTATTCCGCAATAAATCCAGCACTCAAAATCTATATATTCCACTTATTTCAGAATGCTCCTTCAATTTGACGTTCAGCACTAAACTAAAATTGATGGGGATGGAAGATCCAGAAACGTACCAGGTGTATAGATTTCGTTGCAACTGGAAGCGGTAGGAAACAGTAATATGATATATTAAGGGTATCATTTTAAGTGATATTATTATTTTTTTCCTAGCTTTAAGTGAATAAATATCGCATTTGATTTTTATTGATAATAAATCTTGAATAGTTAATGCACTTGGTTCAATATGATGTTTAAAAACATTAATGTTTCATGTAAAAACGTGATTGGAGATCTAATTAAGGAAATCTGTAACAATTTTGAGTGTGTTGATTTTAATTGTTTAACTAAAAAGTTTATTGTTGCAGTAGTTCGTTGTTGTTAATTCATCAAAGAAATTCCTCTAACATATGTAATCTACCTTAGAAATCTCTCTTTGTCTCTCTCTCTCACTCTCTCTCTCTCTCTCTCTCTCTCTCTCTCTCTCTCTCTCTATATATATATATATATATATATATATATATATATATATATATATATATGATGAATAATAACTATCTGGAGTACATCCGTTCATTCTGCAGTCCATAAATTCGCTTTTCGACGTTTCGCTAGAATCTCATCCAGCATTGACAAGGTGAACCCAACAACAGTAGAAGAGCGAGTGAAGTCATTTATGGACTGCAGAATGAACGGATGTACTCCAGATAGTAACTATTCATCATATTTTTCCATCCGTTAAGAAATACGTATCAGCATATATATATATATATATATATATATACATAGGTATATATATATATATATATATATATATATATATATTTTAAACAACATAGGTTAACCAAATACAAGAATATTATTTATTTATATCCATTATTTATTTATTTATATCCATGGATATAAATAGATAATATTCTTGTATTTGAATAACCTATGTTTTTTTAGAGTTTACACATATACGTTTATGTGAACGCTTTTCTTCATTTCACCTGAGAAACCAGCCCTGAGAGTTTCTCTGTTTCTTCCTCGTACACAGCATGTATATTTATATATATAATAAATTAAAAATATTTCAAAAACAAGAATACTTTTAATGAATATATTTATTCAAAGCTTTTCGCCGATAAAATAGTACCAGCATCTTCAGGAAAATAATTATCTAATAAAATATTTTTACAAAATAAGAATTTTGTAAAAATATTTTATTAGATAATAATTTTCCTGAAGATGCTGGTATTATTTTATCGGCGAAAACTTTGAATAAATATATTCAATAAAAGTATTCTTGTTTTTGAAATATTTTAAATTTATTAACTATATTACAAGAAAACATATCACTTTATTTAATATAATATATATAAATATATATATATATATATATATATATATATATACATATATATATATATATATATATATATATATATATATATATATATGTATATATATATATAAATGAAAATATGAACTTATATGAAACAATTTTTTTTATATATATTAAATTCAATAATGTATGATATAAAATAAAGATAATTTAAATTGCGTTTTATATAGCCTAAAATACATGATGCTAAATAAGCTACATACTTTTAGGCTACCTCTTGTGCAATACTCTGTGACTATGCAAATGTTTGGTGGATCTGTGCAGGCGCCTATGAAGGAGTTCAAATTGTCATGCCTCAAGTCTCGCATCTGCAATAATAATTCATTGTAGGTAACTTGTACGAGTTACATATAAGGTACTAATGAACCGCTAATGTATTATCATAAATTACCTATTTATAATGTACCTATGAATATTATTAAGTTACCTATTTAGGACTATATTATTAATTATTTTAGTAAACAGGCTATAATGCTTTTTAACAATCATGTCTCGTACATGTTGTATATAATAACTTACTCATATAGTTTTGAAAATATTATAGGTTTTGAAAGACACATAAGGATTTGACTACTGGACTAATTTCATAATGATCGTAAATCTTATTTGGTTTTCAGAACGAAATGAACATAAAAAGAACTAGGAGAGACACAGATCAGTCACTTACTGAGTCATCGCTTTTTAGTTAGGTTACATTAGGACGGATTGTTGAAAACAGTTATATTATGATAAAATGTTATGATAAAATTATGGTAAAATGACTGTGGTTAGATATTTAATTTAATTGTGATTTTCCCAGGTCTTTGAGTGTATAACCATGAATATCAAAAGTCCAAATGTAGTTTAAAAATATTGTAAAAATCCGCCAGCAGCCAGCAAATACTCAACTGTGTGTTCATTTGGAAAAAACAGATTTGCTTCAGGTCAAGGCTCAACTATTCCTGATCTACCAATTACTCCCTTTAGAGTTAAAATGTCGTCTTTAATTAACTAGAGCTTCCATTAAAATGAAAAACAAAAACAATCGAACAGTTTTTTAAGTGAGGGGTTGATACCGAAATGGCGTTTTCCTTCATCACAGAGTGCTGCGAATTTACTTGCATTTCTACAAAGTCTAGTTACAAGTCAGGCGATGGTTTAAGGATTTCTACTTAGATAAACCAAAACAACAGAATAACTTATACATAGCGAATAGAATCATTTCTCAGAAATCTGTCCTGTTGTTTTATTTATCCTACAGAGATCTGCCATTGTATTTTCAAGGATCAGCTACCGTCTGAGAAGCAAGAAGAATGTAGAAACAGAATTGAACATTGAACCTACCATCCTTGCGCTGACGTAGGAAGGGAAAAACTCGCCTCACAAGAGTATAGTCCCTTACTTTGAGAATAGTTGCTACTATCAATTGAAGTCATTGAACGATTCCGCCCACCACAACACTATCTACCGAGAACTACCCATTAGGGGAACGATTTGGTTGAAATATAAAGAGTATATGAATAAACTGAGTGGTCGGTTGATTGATATTGATTGTGGACGGTCAATTGATTTTGATTCTGGTCGGTTGATTGATTTTTATTGCACATATCTTAATTATAAATCAATGACGTTAAAAGTAGTTTGTATGTGATATATTTATATATTTTACAAATTGTGATATCTTTGATTTGCTAACATTTACCTTCATAAAATGTTCTATTCATAAAACGTCTATTTATAAAACTCATTGTACTTCAGGACTTTTTTTTAATGTTTGAAGTTAAAAAATATTACATCTAAAAAGAAGTCATTTCGTCATAAACATTTTGCTATTTATATCTATTCAATTGTTCGAGAAGGTACGCAGGACATAATATTTATTAAGCATCTTGGAGTTTAGGTTGAAACATTTGTTTTGGCAATTCCTAAGAAATTATTAACTTAGAGCAACTGTGGTCTATCATTTTATAATAAATATAACTTGACGACGAAAACTTTCTATTTATTGCTGATGTACATTTAGAGGGGAATTATCTCCAGAGTCTGGTAGTAATATCCTCTGAAGATGATTTTTTCGAATTGAAATATCGTATCATGCTTCAGTATTTCTGATTGCAAATAAGTACGTTACATGATATATTTCTTGCTTAGTAAATGTAAAATTTGCTTTGCCTTAATGAAATTTTTGTTTTTTGAAAAAATGTTTAATCGACAGAGTTGGCCGGTAATTCTTACAAAGTTTCTGGATGCACAATGGTGGGAGCATTTCAGAATTCACGTGTTAAGTTTCTGTGGGAAATTGACAAAGCATTCTCTCGCAACCCATCTCGGAGGGTGGAGCAAAATGGGCTAGATGTCGTAAAAATTTGTACAAATCTTTTAATAATGTAATTGTCTAAATCAATTAAGAACTGAAAATTTTATTGGTGGCTTTGTTACGTTTGGTTTATTGTTTCCAAGTTTAAAGTTAGCTAGTGTAATTAATATTAAATGTTATAACAGAGCTACGTGAGTGTGATTGCCAAAGGTATGTTTTACATTTCTTTTAAATATTTTTTTGTTTTAATCAAATCAGTAAATATAAAATACCAGAATGCAATAAACCTATCTTTGTCAGAGAACATTTTCAAAAGATATAAACTTAATTATTTTAATTTGTTAAGTAAAATACAGCAATAAACAAATTATAAAATAAATGCAATATTTTGAATATAAAACTGTTTTGAAAATTAAATATCTTTTATAAATATAAACGACAATTTATTGGAACCAGTCTTTGATAGAGCTAGTAAACAGACAGCCAGTCTGACTGAGTTAATAGTTAGATACAATGGTTTAAAAAAAATGACACGGCGAGTCTCTGTAAGTACGAGTGGATAAAGGTAATTAAATCTTTTTTAAATAGGTCAAACCACACCTCGAGTCATTTACAAATACCGGGGGGTTACAATATAAATCTGGCGTTAAATGCAATGAAATTGTTAGTAAGATATACACTTTCTACCATTGTTTGTTCTTGTAAAGTCACCAGTAACTGTGCATTAAATAGGTGTCAAGAAAAAAGAAAACTCTTCAACACTATATTAATCTATACATTTTAAAATAAACTTACAATTTTCAACTCCTTTTTCATGTTTCTAGTTATATCGACAGATTTCTTCGCAACTTTTTTTACTGCAAACACTCGTCCTTTATAAATACCAACTGGTGAATATATGGAAGAGTATCTAAAGTCGGCGTCCGGATTGGAGCTGAGAGACACCTGACTTGTCCTTATCAACGGGTGTATTGTCTGAAAAAGATGTTAGAAGATTCTTAGAAGATGTTTGTGTTTCTTTATTTTTGAATAATTATTTTTCATGCATAAAGTTCTCTTTTAAAAAATGTTTGTACGAGTTAATAGATAATTCTTAACCTTATATATATATATATAAATATATATATATAAATATATATATATATATATATATATTTATATATATATAGTGTCAATGTTTATGTTATGAAACATATTATGATATGATACATTTAAGTAAATGTCAAATTGATCTTTATATATATATATATATATATTTATATACATATAAATACATACATACATATGTACATGTATACATGTATACACATAAACACACATACACACACCAAACGCTCGTCATCAGCTAATAATGTGAACCAATTCGGTTCAAAAACAGTTCTTTCAGACTAGAACAAATGATAACATACGCGTTGTAGATTATAAGGAATACTTAATTCATGGCAACACAAGAGTTATTTTAATGCTTTTAAGTAATACTAACTTTAAACTTAACTTCAAAGTTAAGATGGTCACGTTTTTCAGACAACGTTGACCCAGTTCTTGAAAGCATACTTTATGAGACAGTTTCATCTTATCTATAGTTTAAATGTTTGAACAAACTAAAGTACAAAGGAATTCTTTAATTGATTATCTTTTTGTAAAGTATTTGTCGTCATGACGTCACTAAGCGAGAGCAGTTTCTCTATTCCTGTGAGAGAACACTCAAACATTCTAACAAGCCACTGGAAATTGCGGGGTCTTCAAAATTTTGTAAACATTCTGAAAATGTGTATGATAAAAAATAATATGCCTATCTCTTTCATATTGAGCCTTAATGCACTTGAAATTTATTAGTTCGAATATTGTCTTTTTAAAAAAATTACATTATACACCTCACCCTAGTTATTTTCGTTCCAACTGGCGGCGTCTGATCCGAGTCACTCATCTGGATGTCTTTGAAATCCACTTTCCACAGCAAACTGTCCAGTTCTTGCTCGTACCTCCAGTTCCGGTACAAAACCAGAGACACTAGCATCAGCACAAGACAAGCAGCTCCAGCCACCCCTCCGACTACTTCCATGGTGTGTGCTGAAACCATCGTACAACACATTGTAATTTTACCCTATACAATATATACATATAATTTACAATATATGTCTTCAGGGTATATGTTGACAACAATGTATGTCGTTAAAAAACATCTGTTGATAAAAGTCAACAGAATTTGTACACAGTTTAGTATCTGATGTATGGAACTTCCAAATGGATTACGTTTACGAAATCTTCTTCTCTAAGTCAGCGGTAGGAAAAACCATTACTGCATCATTAATTCTGAGCAAAAAAATGTCAATTTATGCTAAAAGTGATCATAAACCAACGTAACCAGATCTTTTTTAACTCTAGCTCAAAAAATATTTTTGTCGAAAGTTAGTTTATAGATGAGAATTATGTAGATTTAACAAAGATAATTTCTTGGAAACGCACCAAAGAAAATTTCGCCGGCCAGTTGGAACTACTAATGATAATTGACCTCTAATTGCATTTGATCCAAATTGGATCAAACCACTTTCTAGTAGGTTTTCAAGTAGTTTTGGAATTACTTTCGGCTTTGGTTTGCTATATTTCACAAACTTGTATCTTGAGTTAGTGTCCATTCTGCTTTTATCCGTTTCTAAAATGTGTTCTTATCGGAAAGGCAATAAATCCTTGGAACGAATGTATAGTAATGATTAAAGGTAATCTACTCATTTAGTTAGAATATTTTATTCAAATAAGATTTTCTTCAACCTCGATTGATCAATGGTTTTATACTTATGAGGAAAAATTTGAATTAACTTCCAATAAAACACCTAAATAGATATAGACTTGGATTAAAATAAATAGACAAATTTTGATTGGATGTTATTTTTGTGATGTAAGAGCTCACTAAGAAAAGATTTTTCAACTTAACGATGGTAAAAAATAATTGCGAAATTTGTAAGTTTCTGCTATATATTTGACCCGATTAGGAAGTGCTTGCTTTTTTTTTAAAAACTTCGCTAATAAATGTAGCTAACGACTAATTAATCGTCAATTTCAATATTTGAGTGCTTTTTTTGGGTGTAAGTATTGCAAGTTTACTCGTCCTTGATAACTTTCTCATTATCTATTTACAATTATTGATAGGATGTAATAGACGACACGGAAACGTTAAATTAAAGTAAATTTCTGTTCTATGATTCCATTTGTTCTGGTTTTGCTAAAATATCGATATTACAATAATATTTTAATAACTTAAACTAGTAGGAAGTGCCTTACCCTAGCACAGCCACCCCTAACTCGGCCGCTACGTAACCTAGGACTGTAGTGGTAGTTTTGGATGATGAAGGAGGTCATCGCGCACCTGATCCCAGACCCGGGGGTGGTTTCGACCGCGTTTAGAGGGGTAGGGGGTAGTTTTTCGAAAAAAATTTTATTTTAACCTTACTCGGCCGCTACGTAACCTAGGACTATAGGGGTGGTTTTGGATGATGCAGAGGCTTGACGCTGACCTTCATCCAATCCCTAAGGGTGGTTTTGACCAAGCCTAGAGGGGCAGGGGGGCGGTAAATGGAAAAAACTAATTCCAACCAGCTAACCTAAGCTAGGCAAAATGTATCCAACCCAACCAACCCCAAGGTGCAGGGGACATCTCCGGTACGTTTAGGACCATCCCAAAGGAAGCTCCGGGGGTGGATTGGGGGTGGGGGGTAGTTTTCGAAAAAAATTTGGAAAAACGTGTCCTGACCGATAGGGTGAGTCTAGAGTGTATTATTGCGTCGGTAGGGGTAGTGTCACCTAGGGGTAGTTTTTGAATAAAATACGAAAATGCCGAAAATCGATCGGTTGGATCAACAGACAGTACGGGATACGTGCAGAGGCTATTTTGGACCGTTGCGGGGGTGGTTTACCTAGGGGTAGTATTTACAAAAAATATGAAATTGCCAAAAATCGATCGGTTGGATCAAATGACCGTACGGGATATGTGTCCATTATGGACGACTGTGGGGGTGGATTCACCGATGGGTAGTCATTAAATAATAAGAAATCGCCAAAAATGATCGGTGTCCTAGGTAATAGTCGCTCCCGAACCCGCGCTCGAGGTAACACCGCCTAGGAGCGGGTAAAGCCAACACGGAGCATGGTCTCGGGTAATAGCCTGCCCATAGGTAACCCGGCAATCTGGCGAAAGTGCCCAAAAAAAAATGATCTGTTAGATCAAACTACCAACACAACACAACGCGTACGGTGGTGTGATTACCCAAGGCCTGAACGGTGTCATCATCCGATGATAACGAAGGCCGCCCCCCTATCTACCATAAATATTCATGTATTTATGTAAACACAGACATAGACACGATGGACATCAGACGATCCATTGCAGCAGAGTTGCATAAGCCTGCAAGGCGAAATTTTAAAACACGTAGAGTACGTGTAAGAGGTATAGACGATTTATATCAAGCCGACTTGGTGGAAATGATTCCACATGCCAAAGACAACAACGGCTACAAGTATATACTGACCATGATAAACTGTATGACTAAATTCGCATTTGCGCTCCCGTTAAAATCAAAATCAGGCCACGAGGTGGCTGCCGCTCTGGAACCTATTTTAAAATTACACCCTATGAAAAACCTTCAAACCGATCAAGGTGAAGAGTGGTTTAACAATCATGTAGGTAAACTGATGAAAAAATACAAAATCAATCACTATACCACCTATTCCGATAAGAAAGCCTCGATGGTGGAACGCCTGAATCGTACACTAAAGGGGCGAATGTGGCGTGAATTTACATCGCTAGGGACATATCATTGGCTGAATATATTGAAAAAAATTGTCAACGCCTATAATAATACAGTTCACCGTACTATCGGCATGAAACCGAGTCACGTGACTAGAAAACACGAGCAGATGTGGTTGGACAAGACACGAGGAGGAGGACCCGAGAGTAAGCCTAAAGCGCATAAATTTCACGTAGACGACAAGGTTCGAATCTCAAAATACAAGAATAACCTTTACCAAGGGCTACTTGCCTAGCTGGACAAATGAGTTGTTTACTATTTACGCCGTCTTACCGACAGATCCTGTCACGTACATCTTACAAGACGGCAAAGGCGAGACAGTAAAAGGCAAATTTTACACCGAAGAACTGAGTAAATCAAAAGTAGGTTCGATATACCTCGTGGAAAAAGTACTGCGCACAAAAGGCAATAGAGTCTTTGTGAAATGGCTGGGTTCCGATAGAAACCACAACTCGTGGGTAGATAAAGATAAGCTTATACTGTAGCCGCATAAGACCGTATGATGTCATTGGATAAGTCAACTGCCAGCGCCAGAATATATGTTTCAAATAAATATAATGATCGTCGCCCAATTGACTCATTCTGGTTACGTCTTTCGACATGCGTGTAGTGAATGCTCCATATACGATGCAACTACATAACTTTGACGCATATGTAGGCGAAAAGGAGAAACGAAGTAGACACAGTCCCCTATTGCCCAACACTATTAGAGCAATCGTGTGTGGTCCGTCAAATTGTGGCAAAACAAATGTAATATTCAATCTTTTGTTCGAAGCAAACGTGCTGAAGTTCGCCAACATTTATATATTCTCAAAATCACTTCACCAGCCTAAATATAAGTTTCTGTCCAAGGTGCTGGAAGAATCGGGTATCGGCTACTTTCCGTACAGCGACAATGAAAACATCATCAATCCACGCGAGGCGGAACCGAATTCCATTATGATTTTTGACGACATACAGTGTGAAAAACAGGATAATATACGTAACTACTTCAGTATGGGCAGACATAGTTCAATTGACTCCTTCTATCTAGGTCAAACTTACAGCAAGATCCCCAAACATCTAATCCGAGACAATACCAATCTGATTGTTGTATTTAAACAGGACGATATGAATCTAAAACACAATCATTCGGATCACGTTGGTACGGACGTGTCGTTTAACACTTTCAAAGAGCTCTGTGCAACGGCTTGGAAAGAGAAATTCGGCTTTATAGTAATAGATAAAGACAGCGATATAGATCAGGGTCGATACAGAATCGGTTTCGACTCCTTCGTAAAAGATTTATAATGCGAATATATACGTATAATGATATATCGCCATATGCCAACGGCGGCACTACCAAAACGCCAAAATCAAATTTATGTTGTTTCTATTATGCCGATAAGAAGATGTTTTGCGGAAACTACTGTAGCCGTACGAATAGGCACGGGCATGTATTTAATAGGCGCTGCTGGAGACATAAGCGGATCGGATCGTACAGCAAGAGTTTACCGCCTATAATTCTGATAATGATTACATCCTCAAATAGAATCTATAATCGGGACATATGGATTAGGTTCATGCATGAATGCAATAAAGGTGGCGTACCGTTTGAATTGATAATATACAATGAACACATGTTGAAAGGAACTGTTAGGCATCCGCAAAACTTGATATCCAGATTTCGACCGTTTCCTGATTTCTTCAACCGGACACTGGCTCCCAGTCACGGGGGCATATAGTACACGCAAGTATACCTCGACATGTTACAGTACAGCTGTTCATTGCCGTATGCCTCCCATTGTGTAGTAATCACGGAGAGGACAGTTCCCATAGTTGGCCCTATAAAGGCGTACAAGCTTATCAGCGGTGTAAAGTGTTGTGTAGACATTAGCTACAATGTGAAATATGGCCCTAGACCCTCATCGCTACCCTTACGCGGTAGAGGTAAATATTACGAGGCTGTAACAACCGAATTTCTAAAGGTAGCCATGCCGACGGTGCCTAATCACTGTCATCATTTCGGGTTGTCTTTTGACGGATCAAAATATACGGTTGAGGATCGCAGGCAACTTGAGATGTGGTGCACATACACGGGAGCAAACGCTGATGAGTTTCTACTTTTGAATAGTTACCTCTTCGAAAACTCTATACCCAAGCTAAAACAGTACATGCAAGATATGCCCAGAGACGATAATCTAATAGTAGCCGAAATACCTCAATGGCGTGACAATATAAAACGTACCTTTGTTTTTAGAAGCGCCGAGAAAGTGGAAAGTATACCGTATTTCGACATCAACATGTACAGATACTTCCGCGGTCTCCCTTGGGCCAATTCGAAATTGATGAAAGTGTCCGCATCACAGGTTGTGCAATATCTATTGCGTGAAAAGCGTCACGCCATGTTTTTTCGATCTTTGGAACTGTCATAAAAGCTATACGATAGTCGAATTACGGGTCATTTCACAATATGACACCGGAGGAGGAGCAGGTTATCTCTGAGATTGCCCGTTTGAGGGACAACATCAAGAGAAAGTATCTTCAGATAAAGTTTGGCGATGCAGACGCTGAACGAGTTTTGACTAAACAATATAGTCCCATCATCAAGGAAATTTTAAAAATTCTTCGTCTACAGCCGAAAATGGATATTAAAAAAGAAGAAGAGGAGGAGATGGATATAGACAAGAAGGAGGAGGAGGAGGATGATGCCTCGCAACACTCTGTTCCGAATTTCATCGACACCGAAGTAATAGCCGAGTCTGAACCTTCACCGATGCATGTTGAATCAACAGACGAGTCTGGACCCTCGGTAACACCTGTGCGTCAAACTAGTGCCGTTAAAGAGCTACTATCAACACCGACGGGCCAAGAGGATAGTGTTCGTTATGTCCATACAATGTTCAAACATCGTCTACCGCGGACCTATGTGCTAAGAATGATTAAAGACTATAAGAATACAATTGATAACACATACGGTCCTCGAATAACAGGAAACGGTACTGTTATGATAGGCAATAAGTATATAAGGTTTGACGATGAAAACGGCGACATCATCATTGACGGAGACACTTACAAAGGAACCGAAGGGCTATACGAATTGATATTTATGCGCAAACCCGATGAAAACCTATACACAAAGGCTGATCTGAACACCTATAAACAAATCTGTGAACAAACCAGTGCTCATAGGAAAGGATATAATCATCTGTTAGCCATAAACCGGGCTAGTAAATTGGCCAAGTACAAGTCAGTTATATCGAGATTATTTCCGCCGACCGGTTTACGTAGCGGCAAAGGTTATGCCTATTGGGACAACCCCAACGAGCTCTGTGACAGGTTACGACTCCTTTTGTCGTCTCAAGAGGTAGGTCATACGGGTCATGAGAACGAAATCGCCTCCATTATAGAAGAGCTGAGGGAAGCGGGTTTTATAAAAGGCAGCGGAAATAGAAAAATTAGGACATTAATAAGATGAGCGTCGATAAGTTTGGACGTTATTCGGACCAGGTTAACGCCCCCCACCCCCATCATCAACAGCACGGTATAGGTCTGACTTCCGACGGTAATCATTATGACGCGATAGGCAAGTTATTGCGCAATGTTGGTGATGCTATTGAGGACGGCGATGCCGTGTCCAAAACGTATCTCGAACAAAACTGTTTGATGCGAATAAAGAACAGATATCATACACAAGGCTTGCCTTTGGGAGGTCTCGGAGAGCCAAAAGAAAAAGATGATGCCGTAACGAGAGCCTACTTGGAATCGTTGGTTCCTATTAAACTAGACGATTGTTTTTCCTTTTGCGACCAAAGGGTGTGCGATGTATCGGCGCCTATAAAAGACACCGACGCTATTAACATGAGGTACGTCAGAGATAATTTCTTATCGAAAAACGCAGAGGGTAAATTTGACGCTCACGGAGTGGCCATATGTAATGTTAAAACGCCGTTGTATAAAAATGTTGTATACAAAATTATACGTGGACGATAGGGTACCGCGAAAAGATAAAACTCTTTGGAGTTTTCAAAATAAGCGGCTCGCTCAGGTCGAAGAACCATTGTACCAACAAGACGCCGTCACACTGGGTTTTCTAATAAAAAATACGCTGTTTCTCACCATACTGCCGACCGGTGAAACGTATAACGCAAACGGAAAATGTATAACTAATGTTCGAGACGGTTACACCGATCTTGACGCCGTTAACGTCCGTCAGCTTCATGAAATTAAATCTTGGATAAAGAAATACACTCTGCATTCCGAAGAGACGGGCGACTACTACTGGTTAAACTCTAAGCGCTTATCGGGGATAGTCGATGGTATAGCCGATAACGATGCTGTTTCGCAGAGGCAATTGAATACGGCTATTCAGAGCCTAAGAGACACGCTAATGCGAGAGATGTCTAAGCCTATCTAAAAATAGATCGTCAAGGTCAATAGGCGATAATAAATACGGGACCGCTTTAGAAAATAATATCAGTCGTTGAAATGTTCTTCAAGCTGACGATACTGTTCGCCTTGTGGAGCTCATCGCTCGCAACGTCTTCGCCTACGCCCACGACATTTTGCGGATATACTGAAACTAACGGTAGTAGTAGTAGTATTGTTCAGGCTAAGACCAACCGTAAATGGGGTATCAACGGATTGACTTGGTATATGTATGGTAATAAAAAATATCTGAATATCGCTTAGCACGCATTCAGTCTCTGGGGTAGATATATCCCTTTGACTTTTACTCTCGACTCGACAAGACCAAATATCGCTATATTATTCGGGGACGCTGAACATATAAAACTGTCGGAAGGAACAATGTGCGGTACTAGATTTGATGGTAGAGGAAGAGTCGTTGCCCACGCTTTTGCGCCTCATGTGCTTCAATGTAGAGATACACTTCGATAACGAGGAAGAGTGGGATTTTACAATGTCTACGTCCGATAGTGGCCGTAACTCGTTTTACGCTGTTTTGGTTCACGAAATAGGGCACGCTCTAGGCTTGTCTCATAATAAGAATCACGATTCGATAATGTATCCGTATACGACCATCCGAAATATATCCAGTATGTATTATTTGGACCTTTCCTCGGACGATATTAATAACATTCAGTATCTATATGGTGCAAAACCAACCACCACCACAACAACCACCACCACTGCCTCCACCACTACCACCACTACAAGCACTACTACCCCTACTACCACCACCACAACTACACCTACTACGATCAAAACAGAAATAGACACTATCGATTTATGCTCTGTCAGAGGCTTTGACGCTGTTTTAATCGCTATGAAACACATGTACCTGTTTCACGGGCAGTATGTATGGATATTGCATTTGGATCCGAATAAGAGAGAAGCTGATCCGAAACCCGAAATTATTTCAGAATCGTTACGCTATTTGCGACCCGGTTTTACAGACGTTACCGCAGTCTATCAATCACCCAACGGAGATGTGATGCTCATTGCTCACGGATGGGTTTACGCTATAGAATATCCTAGTCTTTTGAAAAGATATATTTACACGCTGAAAGATTGGATAGGACGACCGGTGAAGACGGTTAACGCTATTTTCAACAGCCACCTGGGTAAAACAATTGTCCTCTACGACAACGCCTACGTAATGAGATACGATGAATGTAGGTACACCGGTCTGTATCAAGGGCCTATGACCGCACTGTACCGCGGTTTACCAAACGATTTGCACGGCGGTTTCAGATATATGGACGGAAATCTTTATTTCTTCACCGCCGACAACCAATTATTTGTGTACAACGAATTTCTAGAGGCCTTGACTGCGGTTGAAAAGGATATTTTCGATGTTTTGAAAATACGTTGCATGAAGAGGGCTAGACTCAGAGAGCTATACGCAATCTTGAAGGACATATTTTATAAGTAGACGCCGTGACTGTTGCGGTTCATTAATAGAATGGGTGCCAAACGGGCCACACCTGTTGGTCGTAAACGCGGTGGCGTAAAGACGGGACGCGGACTAGTGTCTGGCGTTTTGAATAAAGCCATCGATTTACTACCTGTCGAGTTACACTTACCTTCGTACCATTATTGCGGACCCGGAACAAGACTGAAGAAACGTCTGGCGCGAGGTGATAAAGGTATAAACCCGTTGGACGAGGCCTGTAAACAACACGATATCGCATACAGCAATTACAGTGATTCGGATAACAGACGCGTAGCCGACGGAATACTAGCGGGAAAAGCTTGGGACAGAGTCAAAGCGGGTGACGCATCGCTCAGTGAACGCGCTGCCGCGTTGGCCGTAGCGGCGGCAATGAAAGCCAAGACGGCTTTTGGCGGTGGTAAAAAACGTCGTCCTCGTCAGCCTACCGTTCAGCAGTTGTCTGCAAGGCAAAGGGCTTTACTTGAAACCGTACAAGAAGCAGGGTCGCGGGAAGAAGAGATGTACGAAAAAAAAACTTCGATAGATTGTATACCCGTTAGACCGTTGACTAATATAGATCTGGAGAGATACGCTTTAGCCCTGAAAGTACCGTGGTTCAGAGGTGTATACATGAGAGACACGTTACCTGCACGACCTTCAAGAAACGAATCGGCTATCGTAAATTTGGATAGTATAACAGGCTCCGGTACCCATTGGGTATGTTACAAAAAGAGAGGTAACTCTATAGAGTACTATGATAGTTTCGGGAATCTGCGTCCGCCGATTGAGCTAAGCAGGTATTTTGGTGAAGACGCCAACGTACACTATAACTACAGGCGGCATCAAAAAGACAACTCAGTCGTTTGCGGTCATTTGTGTTTAAAGTTTCTAACGTCATGAGTATAGTGCTAACAGATCGCACACCTGTCTTGTCGTGTGACTTTTTCCCGCCACTTGATGTTTCAAAAGGCGAGTGGGAAATAGGTTTTATCGATCTGGCAACATACAATTCGATACCGAACATCGTTGAGAATGTAAACAACCGTTTTCATTACGGCGATGATAATGATGTTCACACGATTTCATTACCGACCGGATCGTACGAGATATCCGATATTGAGAGGTATATTAAATCGAAACTAGTTGACGATACTGTTTTAGTATTGACACCTAATAATAACACGCTCAAAGTGGAGATAAAATGTTCGCGCGCGATCTTTTTCGACAAGGCCTTGTCTATAGGCCAGCTGATAGGCTTCAGCGGGAAGAAATTAGAGGCAAATCAAAGACACTCTTCTGATCGGCCGGTAGATATCATCAGGGTTAACGTGATTCGCGTGGATTGCAATGTGGCCGCCGGATCGTTTCAAAACGGCATAGAATGCCATACTTTGCACGAATTTTATCCGCAGGTACCGCCCGGTTATAAGATTGTAGAAGTCCCGCAGAGCGTAATATATTTACCTGTCAACGTGAGCGTCATTCATAATATCACCGTAAGTCTAAGAGATCAGAACGGCGATACAATCGACTTTCGTGGAGAAGTCATTTCCGTACGATTACATCTACGAAGACGCCAGGATGGGTCTAATATTTAACGTGCGCTTCCAAAAGAAGGGCGGCAGTTTACGTCAGACGACGGCACAGTTAACACTGCGAAACGTTAGGTTCCTCAGATCTTTGGGTTTTAAAGTGATCAATGGAGGACCTTTTGGCTATCGACTCTAGCGCCGAGTACGACAACACCCTCAACGGGCTGGAATACCATACTCATCGGCCGTACTCGTCCGCTACGTTTGGTAATAACGATGAAATTCGTATCCCCATTCATCAGCAAGATGTCATTACGATTCCTTTTCAGAGCACGTTGCATATAAGAGGTACGCTGAAGGCTACGAAAAACGGAGAGGCGGCCGCTGACGTGTCATTGGTAAACAACGCTATAGCTTTTCTTTTCGACGATATCAGGTACGAGATCGGAGGCAACGAGATAGACAGAACCAGGAATGTCGGTATAACGACAACCATCAAGAACCTGCTTTCGTTGCGCGAAAGCGAGAAAAATAAACTCGGAAATTGCGGTTGGCTAGGAGTGGGTAAAACAGATAACGACTGCAAAGAGTTCAACGTGGTTATACCGTTGCGTATGCTGATGGGGTTTTTCGAGGATTACAATAGAATTGTAGTCAACGTGAAACAGGAGCTCGTCCTTTTGCGTTCATCCTCAAATTTTAACGCAATAGTTAGCGCAGATGCGACAGATATTGATTTGAAAGTAAACACTATCTATTGGCGGGTTCCACACGTCTCCGTAGCCGACCAGATAAAATTAAACCTATTGAAGATGATTGAACGCGATGTCACCGTTCACGTGCCACACCGTAAATGGGAACTAATAGAATACCCAGGTTTGCCTGCCACGAAGCAACTCACCTGGACTGTAAAGACCGCTTCGCAGCTGGAAAAACCTCGTTACGTAATTTTCGCCATGCAGACGGATCGCAAAAACAAGATTAATTCTAACGCTTCGGAGTTTGACGGATGCAAGGTTACGGATGTAAAATGGTATCTCAACTCTCAGTACTTTCCCTACGATAATATTCTCGGCGACACCGCCCTGTTGTACGACATGTACGTTAGATTTCAACAGTCTTATTATTCACGCGAGCCATCACCGTGTCTAGACTTGTCTACCTTTAAAGCGAAAGCACCGATTTTTGTAATCGATTGTTCGAAACAAAACGATACGATAAAATCGGGGCCTGTAGATGTGAGACTCGAAATCGAGGCGTCTGACAATATTCCGCCTAATACTTCTGGTTACTGCTTGATTATTCACGATTCCCATATTGTCTATAGCCTGCTGTCGGGTGTTGTTAAAAAGATTACGTAATCTGTGACGACGCGATAAATTACCCGATTTGTGTGCATTTAGTCTCAGTTGCGGCTTGGAACATGCAGGCTGTGGTCGAGTTTCATGCCTTCGTCGACAATGCGGGTAAATACATTATCAAGGAACTGGCTGTGGTTGCCGAACACTATCACAGTGTTACAATATTCAAACCGCCTTACAGATTTCACAATTTAAACGAGTCTGCTCAAAAGTCTGCTCGTTGGTTACAGTCAAGCTATCACCGTATCGGCTGGTACGAGGGTAGTATACCTTTTGACGAAGACACCGTGCGAAAGATGTTTGCACCGTTTGACACCATATTCACAAAGGGTTTGGAGAAGGCTAGATTTCTCAGGCAGTTTCACACAGATGTACGTGAATTGCCCAATGAGAAGCACGACGTCTCTTGTAAATACTATAAGTGTATATTACCTCAGCATAATAATGATGTAGATTGTAGATGCGCACTGCGCAGTGCTAAATATTACTACGATCTGCTCCTAGCGTAGTGTCACTTGTGTGTCTGGGTCACTGGCGTGGAGTTAATTCTTCCGTAAACCTGTGTGTTAGTTAAACCTGTGTGTTTGTCTGGGTCACTGGCGTGGAGTTAATTCTTCCGTAAACCAAAGTGTGTCTGGGGTCACTGGCGTGGAGTTAATTCTTCCGTAAACCAAAGTGTGTTTGGGTCACTGGCGTGGAGTTAATTCTTCCGTAAACCAAAGTGTGTCTGGGTCACTGGCGTGGAGTTAATTCTTCCGTAAACCAAGGTGTGTGTGTAGTTAAACCTGTGTGTTTGTCTGGGTCACTGGCGCGGAGTTAATTCTCCCGTAAACCAAGGTGTGTCTGGGGTCACTGGCGTGGAGCCTGTGTGTACTCACGCGTGGAGCAGATTGAAAATTTAAAAAAAACTTAAAAATAGAAAAATACGAAAAAAAATAAAAATATTATAACTTCAAAAAAAAAATCAGGAGACTACATTTTGTCATGGAGTGGTAGTCACTTGGGAGTAGCGTTGGTTTGGGGCTACTCCCCAAGGGGTAAGCCTTCTGCTTGCCCCGGATTTTAATGCGGGCATTGAATCGGCTTCACTGATTCAGTTGGCGGTCCTAACCCAGTGAAAACTGCAGAAGGCAAGCGTTTCGACATCTTGCGAGGTCAATGGGATATCTCTGATCGAGGGCTGACGCTGTCGCACGGTAAGTGTAATAATAATTGTATATCATTTGTTTTTGTTGTTGTTGCTATATTGTTTTCGATCTTGTATTTTTAGAGATAATCTAGCCGGCTCAGACCATGTCGGTATTGGTCAGTGGATAACCACCATTTGGTGCCTGAATCCAGGGTTGCGTTACCTATGGGCAGGCTATTACCCGAGACCATGCTCCGTGTTGGCTTTACCCGCTCCTAGGCGGTGTTACCTCGAGCGCGGGTTCGGGAGCGACTATTACCTAGGACACCGATCATTTTTGGCGATTTCTTATTATTTAATGACTACCCATCGGTGAATCCACCCCCACAGTCGTCCATAATGGACACATATCCCGTACGGTCATTTGATCCAACCGATCGATTTTCGGCAATTTCATATTTTTTGTAAAAACTACCCCTAGGTGAAACAGCCCCCGCAACGGTCCAAAAGGGCCTCTACACGTATCCCGTACTGTCTGTTGATCCAAACGATTGATTTTCGGCAATTTCGTATTTTATTCAAAAACTACCCCTAGGTGAAACTACCCCTACCGACGCATTAATACACTCTAGACTCACCCTATCGGTCAAGACACGATTTTCCAAAAAATTTTCGAAAACTACCCCCCACCCCCAATCCACCCCCGGAGCTACCCCCAGGGATGGTCCTGAACGTAGCTGAGGTCACCCCCAACACTTAGGTTAGGTTAGGTTAGATTGCAATTTGGGTGGCTTAGGTTAGTAGGTTAGAATTAAATTTTTTCGAAAAACTACCCCCTACCCCTCTAGACGTGGTCAAAACCACCCCTAAGGCTGGGATCAGTTGCGCGGTGACCTCCTGCATCATCCAAAACTACCCCTACAGTCCTAGGTTACGTAGCGGCCGAGTTAGGGGTAGTTGTGCTAGGGTAAGGCACTTCCTACTTAAACTACCTAAAATCTTTACTAAAAGTTTAAATTTTCTATTCACGTGAGTATTTTTCTTGAAATTGCGAAAATGGTATGGAACCTTGTTATTAATTAAACATTTTGTTGTTATTATATTATTTTTATGTATTTTAAATAGATAAACTTTTCCCTACTTATAACATCCTATTTATTACTAGTATGTGATATACGAAAAATAATTGTAATAGGCGTGAGTGGAAATTTCATGTGGTAGATTTGTTATTTTATAATTAGATTAAAATTATTTCTCAACTTGCCTAACCTATAGAATATTTTTAATAGTATAGTTTTTAGTACGTATGCAGGCCTATAGGCCTATATTTAATTTCAAGGTGTGTGTTGAAACATTTCTCTTATGTGAGTATTTGAGTATATTATAATTTTGCTTGAAGTGATTGTATTCAAAAGATAAAGGTTGGTTTAAAATATTCTATTAGGTAGAATATTCCAATGAAAATAGTCTATTGGCCTTGGGACGTAAATATTTAGATTCCTTACGTATCGCTTATTTGTAAGATGCTATTTTGTACATAACTTTGTTTATATTACTATATTGTGCTTTGTTTAAATATACCTGTTCAGCTTAAACAACACCAATGTTAAGCTGTCACTGATATGATAGCTAGGGTGTTGAAACCTCTATGTCATTCAAGTCGTTTTTAAAAGCATATTTGTAATATATTATGTTACTGCTTATTATACGTGTTAAGTTTCGTCGAGTAAGAAAATATTATATTTTAAATTCTCAGTGCTTTAAAAAATAAAGTTTCAGTTTTATAATTAACCACTTCGTTTAAAAATAAAATTTGTTGCTTGTAATCCTAATCAGTTTTTTTTAATGTGTTTGAAATGGGGATTATTTTTTAGGCTACATTTAAATATTTTTAAGGTTATAAAACTTAAATTAGATTGTTCTGTCAAGCTCAGTGGGTTTTTAAAACTTTAGTTGTCGCTTATTAAAGAAACTAAATATTCACACTTATTTATTTGTTAATAATAATCTATAACTTTGAAATAATATGTTCATACGGTATTAAAATTATCTGTTCTCCAAAGATTAAAATAATTTAATCGATTTGCCATCTACTTAGAATGAATGTACTATAGTATTTAGAAGCAACAACTGTGCAAAAATACGGCGCAATGTAGGCAATATAATAACATTGTTGTAGCCTTGAAACTGGTTGAGAAAGTAAATAAACATAGTGAGAAACTTAACACTTAACAATTTTATTACGTTTATGCAATTGAACGCATTATATGCATTATACTAGAGTTTCCAAGTTACAATGGCCGTTTATTTGACCAGTATTCTGTTATTGTATTAATTGTTTAATTTAAATTTAACAATTTGTAACACTTAGTTATCTAGTCGTTACGTTTATTGTAGCAGTTTTAATTGAAAATTGAATAAAACCGTTGTAGCCGGAAAAAGACATTAATAATACACAGCTGTGCTCGTGGTTTTCGACCTTTTTACTGCATTGTCTGATAGGATTTATTCGTAGGTTGAACTTACTTTACAACCCTGCTCTATATTAAAGGGTTTTGATTGTTTAGAATTAAACAGAGACAGGTTATGTCAAATATTTATTTAAAAAAATGAACCCAACTTAAAATCATTCAACTACAGTATGAAAAATTACTTATATGATCTTAATTGTAGTTAATGTAATTAAAAAAGTATTGTATATTTTAGAGAGTTTTAAATTTCGAAAATATACATCAAACTATATATACTACGTCTAGTTACAAATGTAAATCAGAAGAAAACAGTAACAATATAGACACTATAGTCTAGTTGATTAATACAGACTACTTTAGGACAATCATACGTAATATATGTAATTTACTGTTTACGTTACTGTTTAAGTATATTATAGTTCATTATGGAGTAAGGGCTCTCTCTCTCTCTCTCTCTCTCTCTCTATATATATATATATATATATATATATATATATTTATATATATATATATATATATATATATATATGATAAAGAGTTATTATCTGGAATACATCCGTTTATTCAGGATGCACAAAAACACAGTTGAAGAGCGAGTTGATGGGTTCACCTCGTCAATGCTAGATGAGATTCTAGTGAAATAATTATATGTACAATTTAACTATAATACTTTATCAAAAATTGTTAACAGTGAGTGTTAGTTAATCACTGAGGAAGGTGATATCGTCGTCGAAACTAGACTGTATTAATAAACTAGTGAGGTTTTCAGTGAACCCTTTTAATATTTAGCTTTGTGATTTGTACTTAATTGTTAGGATCTAATTATCGTAATATGAATAAGAGGCAACTACGTTTAGTAAAATGACGATACATACATATATATATATATATATATATATATATAATCTAATGTCCATACTGTAACAAATTAAACATACTCCAAACAAATAAAAAAAATTAAAAAGCAGTATAAAGAACACCTCAAGGCATACATCAAACTTAACATTTACAATGAAAACCTAACCATATACGCCATCAAAAGCAATTATACATTCCCCACATTAGAAAACATACATCTCTTAAAAAAGTAATACAACGGCCTCAAAATAACAAACTAGGAACAACTACAAATATACATATACAAAAATAATATCATAAATGAACAAATACAATTAAAATAAAAAAACTATAAATTATTCAGCTTAAATAAACCTATACTTAATTAACCTCAAAACATTTCCCCTCAAACTTTCCCATAGTGCCGTGAATTCGAAAATAGAACAGTACTGGTATATCACGTGACAACGGAAACCCTACACACCTGGAAATCTAGAGAAGTGGTCAATTTCAGTTGTGGCTCGGTAATATAGACACCATAAATAATTAGTCTTCGAAAGGTAACTCGCATGTATAATAAGTAAGACTCTTGTTTAAGTATATTATAGTACATTATGGAGTAAGGGCTCCCTCTCCTCTCTCTCTCTCTCTCTCTCTCTCTCTCTCTCTCTATATATATATATATATATATATATATATATATATATATATATATATATATATATTGTAACGTTATTATTAAATTTAAATTCTTTTAGTTTAAGCTTTAATTTTTTAGTTCTAGCTTACAGTTTAGGCGTAATAATAACCGTCTATCTGTAACGCCTTTGATGGTAGAACTCCGTTACATTGTAATACTTTAAAATACAAGATTAAATCATTTAAATTAGCAGAGTCTCATTAAATTAAATCTTAAGGCTTATTAACTTGAAATGCAAGAATTGTGTGCTGGTTAAATAATTACTCGATTGAATGCAATTAAAGCAAATTATACTCTTTTTATTCAGCAAACAAAAGGTAAGTTACAATCATGATACAAATTTCTTGACATTCAGTTACGGACATTTAATATTTAATTTATGAATTTTTAAGGATAACATTCTAACAAACAATTAATCAATCAATGGCTGTAAATGAATCTACAGTCGAGTTTACTTCCCCTTTTTTTTATAATCAAATTTCATAATTCAAGGTGAACACAATTGCACCAAAGTGTGCGTAAATTACTGTTATGTAAATGAATTGAAACGTTCAAGGTTCTTTAGTTTGAGTTATGCTGTATAACGTTTTAAATTTTGAAATAAATCTTTAAAGTCTTAAATCGTTCACTTAGCTGCATTCACATCTGGTAACCTCGCGTCCTCCTCGTGGAAGTTTCAGGAAATGTCATCGGTAACTTCAGCGTCCCATCTTGTACTTGGTTGCGTACGCTGTCTTCTATCTCACGATTATAACATGTTTTAAAAAGGAGGTTTAAATTAAACTTTGAAAACAAAATAAAAATTTTTCTTGCTCTCGGACACGTCCGTTGCCCTTTACATCTTGGCTAAAATAGGCCTTATATTGTATTTGCGAGCAACCTTCCTACCTACCGCGCATCCGGGGGGCGCATCCCGATTTTAATACACGTTTTAAAATTCTCCGTTAGATGTCACTAACAACCAGAGATCTCATTGAAATATTTCTCATACATTACAATTTTTTTTATACAGTTGTACATTATTACAAATTTTTGAATACATTCTCGTTTGTTTTCTGAACCTTGCCAATTTAATATGTAACATCATCTAAAGTGTGTTACAATATATATATATATATATATATATATATATATATATATATATATATGATAAAGAGATATTATCTGGAATACATCCGTTTATTCAGAAGTGCACAAAATCACAGTTGAGGAGCGAGTTGTTCACCTCATCAATGCTAGATGAGATTCTAGTGAAACGTCGGAACTGTGATTTTTTGCACTTCAGAATGAACATATGTACTCCAGATAATAACTCTTTATCATATTTTTCCATTCGTGAAGAATTACCTATCAGCATATATATATATATATATATATATATATATATATATATGTGTGTGTGTGTGTGTGTGTGTGTGTGTGTTTTCAATAATATGCCACCATTATTTCCTTTATTTAGTGTAACCTGGCTCATTAAAGTCTTGGTAGTCCTTATTATCCAAGATTTTGTAAACCATACCTACCTCTTGACAGCCCCAAAGGGACAAGGTTTACTTCAGGTACGATAGTAAATGGGGATATCCCTATATAAAACTCTACGTTGGACATTTATGTTTCTATTTTAATCCTTCGTATTCTCACAATCCTTTTATAAATGTCTTCTATTAGTTAAAACTCTTCTGATATATATCTTGTACAAATTTTCAATCGTTGTAAAATAAATTTTTAATCATCCAATCACATTACAAACACATCCAAATACACTTTTTTAACTTATAGTGGGTGACAATTTATGTCAGTACAATTTTTTCTAATGTTTATTTAATAATTAAAATATAAAAATTTGAGTTTAGGCCGGATTCAAACTGAGAATCTTCATGTTCGAGGTTTAGAGCTTTGGCAGAGTGCCAAGTTACCCATAGCTAGAAATGTACTTCTCAAAGATTTATATGAATTTTGCCTTTTGCTTCCATCTGTTTTCGTCATCGATACCTCCATTGTTCCATCCTAAACTATTGTCATGGTTACCACACAATATCATAAATAATGCTCCAGTAATAAAAATGTATGAAACATATATAAGAAACAAACAAACTGGATTACCGGTATCGAACCTTTCTTCACAAACGGACAATGGGATAGGAAAGCGAAATGTCACTACAACACATTGTAAGAGACGGAAAAAAGAAAGCGTATAAATAGAAACAAAGAAAAATAATAGTCCGACACCATACATAGAAAGGTAAATGGAAAATTGCAAGAAAATTCACTTTCTATTTTGACACGTAATATTGTTATTCCGACAAATGTGTATTCATATTTATATTAATTATAATTTTTAAATAAAAAGAGTAGTAAGGGCGACACCCTGGCGCGCACTACCCCTAACTCGGCCTGTACGTAACCTAGGACTATAGGGGTAGTTTTGGATGATGCACCAGGTCGTCGCGACCTTGATCCTACCCTTGGGGATGGTTTCGACCACGTTTAGAGGGGTAGGGGGTAGTTTTTCGAAAAAAATAAATTCCAACCCACTGACTTAAGCTAGTCAAAATGGATCCAACCTAATCTAACCTACGTGTGGGGGTGACCTCAGCTACGTTCAGGACCATCTCCGAGGGTAGCTCCGGGGGTGGATTGGGGGTGGGGGGTTTTTTTCGAAAAAATTTTGGAAAAACGTGTCTTGACCGATAGGGTGAGTTTAGAGTGTATTATTGCTTTCGTAGGGGTAGTTTCACCTAAGGGTAGTTTTTAAATAAAATATGAAATTGCCGAAAATCGATCGGATGGTTCAACAGAGAGTACGGGGTATGTGTAGAGTCCATTATGGACAGCTGCGGGGGTGGTTTCACCTAGGGGTAGTTTTTAAATAAAATATGAAATTGCCAAAAATCGACCGGTTGGATCAAATGACCGTACGGGATATCTCTAGAGTCCATTATGGAAGGCTATGTGGGTGGGAGCACCTGTTTCAGATTGCCAAAAATGATCGGTGTCCTAGGTAAAAGTCACTCCCTAACCGGCGCTTGAGGTAACACCGCCTAGGAACGGGTAGAGCTAATATGGACCACGGTCCCGGTTAAAACCAACCCAAGCCTAGCCACCCAGCAGCTATGCCTTAGGTAAAGCTAACACGGAGCAAGGCGTCAGGTAAAGCCAACCTGGGTAAAGTAACCCTGGAGTAGTGCTCGAGGTAAAGCTGGCCATGCCTTAGGTATAGCCATCCCGAAGCTGGCTCCTAAGTAAAGCCATCCAGGTGTCAGACCTTCGGTAAAGTCACCCGGAGTCGTGCTTGAGGTAAAATCGCCTGGAATCCTGACCTTAGGTAAAGCCACCCAGGTGTCAGACCTTCGGTAGAGTCACCCTGGAGTAGTGCTCGAGGTAAAGCCGGCCAGGCCTTAGGTATAGTCATCCCGAAGCTGGCCCCTAAGTAAAGCCATCCAGATGTCAGACCTTCGGTAAAGTCACCCCGGAGTCGTTCTTGAGGTAAAGCCACCCAGGACATAGGTATAGTCTATACGGAGCAAGGCCTCAGGTAAAGACATCCCGAAGCCAGCCTTTAGGTAAAGTAAAACTGGAATAGCTCCGGTGGTGGGGGTAACTTGTGGAAAGATTTAATGGTTATCTGAAGACGTATCCACGCTTGAACGACTCTAGGCAGTAGGCCCACCCTAACTAGAGTGTTCTACCCCTAAATGATATTGCTGATGCGGGGCAGGGGGCTATGATTGTCTATGCTACTAAATTAATAAACAATGCAATAAAGCCTTATCGTTTGAGGGAATACGCTTGACCGTGTAAAGCTAAACATGTGCAAACCTGCAGAGATAACACATTATCTTAAAACCGCAACGGCAGCCGGTGACCGCTATAGCAAGCTTAAAACACGCACGGCTGTGTCGATGTGAATCTAGGCGCGTGTTTATGTTTTGATTACTGTATCAACTTACTGTGTACTGTCGGCATACCAAGGCCTACATATATAATAAGAAATCAGTGTAAATAATCAAATAGCCTCAATGGATATATCCTATAGCTGTAAATGTATCTAGATATAAAGGTATATATGGAGAAACACTAATAACGAGGCCTCTCACAAAACGTGAATAAATATATGATATAAAACGATCCTAAAACGATGCTAAGCCAACATGCAAGCTATCATACATAGGCGTATATACCATGTTAAGCCTACATACATGATAGTACACATAATGTGTTAAACAAATATGCGTGTAAACCTGCATACATACTATGCCAAGCCGACTTACATGAATCCCTAAATGCGCCTACTATGTCGGTAAACCACTGGCCAAAGCCTATATGATCTGAGCCTGACACACATTTACACCTCGTCTATCAGGTAGAACCTGGCAACCGTATAATACGGGAAGTACTGTATGGTATATCTAACAATGCATAACCTATCACGCCCATGACGGTCAACAAATACTACAATATAATTCTAAAAAAGTCACGCAACCTATATACATACAATGCTAAGCCAACATTTAGGCATATATACTATGTCAAACCAATATGCAGGTTAACCTATATACATCCTGTATTAGGCAAATATCCCCGTTACCCACATGGGCCTATATAATATGTTAAGCCAGGATGAATGATAGCTTATATAGTGTGTTACACAAATATGCTTGTAAACCTACATAAATAATATGCAAAGCCTACATACTGTGCTAAACAGATATGCGTGTAAACCCACATAAATACTATGCTAACCAACATGGATGCTATCCTAAATAGGCTTATATACTATGTTAGGCCAGCGTACGTAATTACACTATATAGTGTGGTAAATAAATATGCGTGTAAACCTACATAAATACTATGCTAAGCCAACATGCATGCTATCATACTATGTTAAGCCTAAATACATAATAGAATACATAATGTGTTAAACATATATGTGTGTAAGCATGCATAGATATTATGCTAAGAAGACATGGGCCTACAAAGTATAACACATTATATCCAGTGCATAGTTTAGCTAATGGTTATCACACACTATCCTACAAGCTGCCCACAAATTACCACATAATACCTGATACATAGCTTGGCTAATCATTAACACATAGTATGACCCAACACATAATATCCGGTGCACAGCCTCGCTAAATAAGCATAAACTCCCCAAAATTGGCTTATCAATTATGTATGGTCTAGATATAGTCACACATGTCATTTCAAAAGTCAGCTGGAAAGAAACATTAGCCTGGTATATACTTTGTTTAACCAGCATGCAATATACTCTAAATAGCCATATATACGCTGTTAAACAAATATGCGTGTAAACCTACATAAATACTACGCTAAGCCAATATCCATGCTATCATAGATAGGCGTATATACTATGTTAGGCCTACATACTGCGTTAAACAAACATGTGTGTAAGCCTGCACACATATTATGCTAAGAAGACAAGGGCCTACAAATTATAACACATTATATCCAATGCATAGTTTAGCTAATGGTTATCACACAGTAGCCCGACTACAGCCTGCCCACATAATACCTGATACATAGCTAGACTAATCATTAACACATAGTATCCGATGCATAGCCTGACGATGGGTTAACATATAGTATCCGATAAGTAGCTTGAGTATGCCCCAACACATAATATCCGGTGCATAGCCTCGCTAATGTTTAGCACATAGTAGCCGATGCTGAGCCTGGCTATGGAATATCACATATTATCCGATGTGTAGCCTGACTAATGGTTAACACAGCCAATGCATAGCTTGGCTAATGACCAACATAATGCATCCGATAATGGTTAACTAATAGTTATTTTTAACTATGGGTTAACATATAGTATCCGATAAGTAGCTTGACTATAGCCCAACACATAATCTCCAGTGCATAGCCGGGCTAATGTTCATCATGTAGCACCCAATGCATAGCTTGAGTATGGTTTAACAAACAGTATCCAAAGCATAGCTTGACTATAATTATCACATGAGTAGGTTGATTACAAACTAACACATAATATCCGATGCATAGATTGACTACAAGTTAACACAAAATATCCGATGCCCGGGCTGACTAGGGTTTAACAAGCAGTATCCGATGAGTAGATTGACTAAGGTTTATCTCATAGTATCCGTAGAGTAGGTTGATTACAAACTAACACATAATAATCATTGCATAGTCTGGCTAATGGTTATTAAATAGTACCTGTTGCATAGCTAGGCTAATGATTAACACATAGCCTGACTAGGGCTAGCACATAGTATCCGAGGTATAGATTGACTAATGGTTAACACATGGTATCCAAAGCATAGCTAGGCTAGTGGATAACTAGTGGTTAGTTTGACTATGGTTAACACACAGTATCCGATGCGTAGCTTAGCTAAGGGATAACACACAGTACCTGTTGCATAGCTAGGCTAATGCGTATTATATAGTATCCGATGAATGGCTTGACTAGGGGTAACACACAGTATCCGATGCATAGCTTGACTACAAGTTAACAAATAGTATCCGATGAGAAGCTTGAATACAAAGTAACACATAATATCCATTGCATAGCTTGGCTAATGTTTATCATATAGCACCCGATGTATAGCTTGACTATGGGCTAACACATAGCATCTGATGATATAGTGGCGTGATATAAGGTAACACATAGTATCCGATGCACAACTTAGGATCGAATATGACGTCATCCAGGGCGGAGAACAAGATGGCGGCTATGTTGATACCGTGTTCAAACAGGCTATGGCCAGTGCAGGCTAGATCAAATAACCAACGTTTCAACTAAACAACTGTCTTACGCTAAGTGTAACCGACCAACATTTACACCAAGTTCAAATAGGCTATGGCTGGTGAAGGCCAAATCAACGTTTCAGCTAATCAAAGTAGAAAAACCTACGCTAATCAACCAACATCTACACCGAGGTCAAATGGGTTATGGTTAGTGAAGGCACCGGCAAAAGCCCTAAGTCTTAGACATAATTATAGCTATCAACGCACACCAAAATAGCTATGCAGAAATCTAACACAATATTGCTAACACAATATGTAGGCCTATGTAGGTTAACACAATCTGTAGGCTAATGTAGGGTAACATAGATATTGGATTAATACAGAGAGAATGTAGGTGTCCATGCTTATTGGTTTAACACAGTTTGTTGGGTAACACACATAATGGTTTAATACAGGCTGTATACTATTGTGTTAGGTTATTGATTGGTAGCTGTTTTACCACTCCAGGTCGGCTTTACCTAAGGCCCTACTACAGGCTGGTTTTACCTATGGCTTGACACAGGGGTTGCTTTATCTAGGGTAACTCCAAGATAGCTTTACCTACGACCTGACTCGACGGAGTCTTTACCTATGGCCTGACTCCAAGGTAGCTTTACCTAAGATTAGATGGAGGTACTCGTTGTAACTGATACAACATACCTAAACAATATATATAGAGCCCAGATCATAAAGGCCTTGACGGTTTCTGCATAGCTATTTTGGTGTGCGTTGATAGCTATAATTATGTCTATGTAGGATATAATTATGTCTATGTAGCCTATGCAGGATAGCATCCAGGTTGGTTAGCATAGTATTTATGTGGGTTTACACGCATATCTGTTTAGCACAGTATGTAGGCTTAGCATATTATTTATGTAGGTTTACAAGCATATTTGTTTAACACACTATATAAGCTATCATTCATCCTGGCTTAACATATTATATAGGCCTATGTGGGTAACGGGGATATTTGCCTAATACAGGATGTATATAGGTTAACCTGCATATTGGTTTAACATACTATATATGCCTGAATGTTGGCTTAGCATTGTATGTATATAGGTTGCGTGACTTTTTTAGAATTGTATTGTAGTATTTGTTGACCGTCATGGGCGTGATAGGTTATGCATTGTTAGATATACCATACATTACTTCCCGTATTATACGGTTGCCAGGTTCTACCTGATAGACGAGGTGTAAATGTGTGTCAGGCTCAGATCATATAGGCTTTGGCCAGTGGTTTACCGACATAGTAGGCGCATTTAGGGATTCATGTAAGTCGGCTTGGCATAGTATGTATGCAGGTTTACACGCATATTTGTTTAACACATTATGTGTACTATCATGTATGTAGGCTTAACGTGGTATATACGCCTATGTATGATAGCTTGCATGTTGGCTTAGCATCGTTTTAGGATCGTTTTATATCATATATTTATTCACGTTTTGTGATAGGCCTCGTTATTAGTGTTTCTCCATATATACCTTTATATCTAGATACATTTACAGCTATAGGATATATCCATTGAGGCTATTTGATTATTTACACTGATTTCTTATTATATATGTAGGCCTTGGTATGCCGACAGTACACAGTAAGTTGATACAGTAATCAAAACATAAACACGCGCCTAGATTCACATCGACACAGCCGTGCGGGTTTTAAGCTTGCTATAGCGGTCACCGGCTGCCGTTGCGGTTTTAAGATAATGTGTTATCTCTGCAGGTTTGCACATGTCTAGCTTTACACGGTCACCGGCTATGTAGGCCAAACGATAAGGCTTTATTGCATTGTTTATTAATTTAGTAGCATAGACAAGTTTTGAGTTTGGCAATCATAACCCCTTGCCCCGCATTACCCAATGCATTTAGGGGTAGAACACTCTAGTTAGGGTGGGCCTAATACCTGCATAGAGTCGCTCGAACGCGGATACGTCGTCAAATATATTAAATTTTTACGTGGGCTTGATAGGTTATGCATTGGTAGATGTACCCTATAGTACCTCCCATATTATACGGTTGCCTGCCTGAGGATCAACCTGATAGAGGAGGTGAAAATAGCTCAGATCATAAGGGGTTTGGCCTGTGGTTTACAGACATAGTAGGCCCATGTATGTTGGCCTAGCATAGTAAGTATGTAGGCTTGCATGCGTTTTTGTTTAACACATTATGTGGGCTATCATATATATATTGGCTTAACACGGTATATAAGCCTTCACGTCTTACAGACGATCTAACCGATCAGTTTTTGACAATTTCATATATTATTTGATAACCACCCCCCACTTGATGGCTGATTCCAGGGGTTACCTAGGTTGGCTTTTACCTGAGGCCTTGCTCCGTGTTAGCTTTACGTAAGGCCTAGCTGCTGGGTGGCTAGGCTCGGATTGGCTTTAACCCGAGACCATGCTCCGTGTTAGCTTTACCCGCTCCTAGGCGGTGTTACCTCAAGCGCGGGTTCGGGAGTGACTTTTACCTAGGACACCGATCATTTTTGGCAATCTGAAATCAGGTGATCCCACCCACACAGCCTACCATAATGGACTTTAACCATACCATATACAGTCATTTGATCCAACCGATCGATTTTCGGCATTTTCATATTTTATTTAAAAACTACCCCTAGGTGAAACCACCCCCGCAACGGTCCATAATTGACTCTAGACACATCCCGTACTGTCTGTTGATCCATCCGATCGATTTTTGGCAATTTCATATTTTATTTAAAAACTACCCCTAAGTGAAACTACCCCTCAGCAGTCCATAATGGACTCTAAACTCACCCTATCGGTCAGGGCACGTTTTTCCAAAATATTTTCGAAAACTACCCCCCACCCGAAATCCACCCCCGGAGCTACCCCCGGGTATGGTCCTGAACGTAGCTGAGGTCACCCCCCTAACGTAGGTTAGGTTAGGTTGGATCCATTTTGACTAGCTTAGGTCAGTGGGTTGGAACTTATTTTTTTCGAAAAACTACCCCCTACCCCTCTAAACGTGGTCAAACCACCCCCAAGGCTAGGATCAAGGCCGGGACGACCTCCTGCATCATCCAAAACTACCCCTATAGTCCTAGGTTACGTACAGGCCGAGTTAGGGGTAGTGCGCGCCAGGGTGTCGAACAATCTACTAAAAAGAGACTAAAAAAATTTATGTTTGTAGATTTAAGTAGGAATTGACTTTAAAATCTGTATATATATATATATATATATATATATATATATATATATATATAAAGAACTAAGTCAAAATACAAATACAGGAATTATAATTGAATTTACAATTCAAAGCTTTTCGTTGACTAACAGTACCAACATCATTAGGAATATTAAGCAATTAAAATTAACACATGTGCAAATTAGATCAAATAAATAGTTATACTATTTATGTTAAATGATAACTATTTATTTGATCTAATTTACACATATGTTAATTTTAATTGTTTAAAATTCCTAATGATGTTGGTACTGCTAGCCAACGAAAAGCTTTGAATTGTAAATTCAATTATAATTCTTGTATTTGTATTTTGACTTAGTTCTTCATTATTAGACAAGAAGACATATTGCAATATATATATATATATATATATATATATATATATATATATATATATATATATTAGTCTTTCGCAAATGAAAATAGTCATACTGACTGAGAGCATTGAATTTTTTTTTAAATTTATTATATCATGGACCTACCAATATATTAAAGAAAAACCTTTTTAAAATCTTTTGAATAATATATCTCTAGAGACATCTTGTTATTACACAAGTAAAGGTAACGGCTGTGTAAGTAGTAGAAAGTTGTATAAAAACAGGCTTTTATATTGACTCATATGTTTACAAAAGTCGATAAAGAAAGAGTAATAAGTTAGGATACATATTATTAGGTATTTACTACACCACAAATGTTAATTTAAAGATAAAGCCCAAAACTATGTAATAAAGGTTTGTAGGTGTTGTTTTAATCATAAAGACATCAGATATAGCTGTGCAAGAATGTACCAAAGGGTATCTCAAGTTTATGTGAGTAAAAGCAAAACTGCACAAATATTTTAATACATATTACTTAATGTTTAAAAAGTAACAATTCCTTATTAAACTAATTAATCTGGCTTACAAATGCATAGTTCTCCCCGAAATCCACAAGGCGGCACAGCAATCGGTGGACATCCACTAGGGCCCCAGTCTACCTTGGAAGTCAGTCTCAGCTTCTAAAATAAGAACAGTAGACATCACGTAAATAACTATATTTCTATATTATTATTTAAAATCGCTATGAAATGTATACACTATATATATATATATATATATATATATATATATATATTATATAATTATATATTATTATGATCAAAATGGACACTGGTTTAGATATGTAGATGATGGATTATACATATCAAATAATAATGGTTTAAAAATTGACAAAATATTAAAATGTATAAATAATATACACGAAAATATAAAATTTACTCATGAATTTGAATTAAAAAATAAGCTAAATTATTTAGATATTACAATTACTAGAAATAAAGAATCATTTGAATATAATATATATAGAAAACCAACTCAGACAAATCAAATAATACCTAATTATTCAAATCATCCATACAACCAAAAAATAGCAGCGCTTTAATTTACTACATAGAATGCACAAAATACCAATGAACTCAAATGATCAAATAAAAGAGAAACATATAATATATCAAGTTGGTTTGGAAAATGGATATAAAAGAAAAACTATAGATAAATTAAATAATAATATAATAAGAAAACAGAAACTCGAAAATAACTTTGTACCTAATAAGAGAGAAAATATTTGGACAACTTTTACATTCACTGGTAACGAAATAAATGAAATTACAAGATTATTAAAAGAAACAAATTTACAAATTACATATAAAACTGATAAAAAATTAAAAATTTAATAAACAATAACAAAAATCAAAATATTATGCACGAAAGAAATGGAGTATATAATATAAAATGACAAACTTGTAATAAATTATATGAAGAACAAACAAAAAAGAAATTAAAAGAAAGATACAAAGAACATTTAAACGCTTATATCAAACCAAACATATACAAATCAAATTTAGCTACGCATTGTATTAATAATGGACATGAGTTTCCGGAAATAAAAAATATGAAATGAATAAAAGAATTAAATAAAGGATTAAAAATGAATATATTTGAAACATTGGAAATTTATAAGCATAAAGTTAAAGACAAATTAATTGATGAACAAATTCAAGTAAGATCAAGGAACCAAACTATTTATAAAGTCATTGATGTTATAGAAAAATTTACATAAAGTGCAATACTTATAAACATATGATTCTTTGTAGTACATATGATTTAATTTTGTAATTATATTTTATTAGATAATTATTTTCCTGAAGATGCTGGTACTATTTTATCAGCGAAAAGCTTTGAATAAATATATTCATTAAAAGTATTCTTGTTTTTGAAATATTTTAAATTTATTATATATATATATATATATATATATATATATATATATATATATATATATATATATATATATATATATATAAATACCGCAATATGTATTCTTGTGTATTAATAAAGAACTAAGTCAAAATACAATTACAAGAATTATAATTGAATTTATAATTCTTGTATTTGTATTTTGACTTAGTTCTTTAAGTCAAAATATTTAAGTCAATATCTATTTATATATATATATATATATATATATAAGTTATTATTATATAAAATGATGATTTTATGTAATTAAACTACTTAGGAAAGCCAGGATATATTGATATCTGAAGTATTATATTAAATAATAGCGTTACCCGGCGCACGTTACTGCACCCGAAGTCATAATGTTTGTAATAAGAAAAGAAAATCAAACATCTAAACAATTATATTTCATTTACTGCAATGCCAGAGGATAGACAATGTTTTACTTCATTTCATTTGGCGTATAAACATACAAATTTTAGATGTCCCCACACGTGAGAACGCAACATATAATTATCCTCGGTAAAAGCACGAATGTTTCAAATGTAATCCAGCAATGGTCAATGATTGTCCTTGTCCCTTGTTTATGGTTATTTCGAATGGAAGACGCGAAGGAAACTGTAGCTGTTTGAAATCAATAGGTAGATCTGATTAAACCATCGCTATTCATGGACCTTTTCTCCTTTAAACCTGCCACCTCTGACTTCTGCCCGGATGACGTTGGATGTCAGTTTTTCTTGTGGTTACTCTTGTTCCGTTGCACAGCTTTGGTTGGTTAGAATTTCGCAAGACTATTATAGGTCATTCTACTTTTAATAACAATATGTGTGATAGCAATAATTGTACATAGAATTTAGCAATTTGAAACCGTTAAAAAATTGTTTAAGTGTTTTTATTTTTCATGAGTTTTATATTTTTTTAAAATTTTATACGTAACGCTAATACCTAAAGTATCGTCTTTAAGATATATAGATACACACATACATATATACATCAGTTTTTGAACAATCCAAAGCTTCTGGAGCGGAGCCCTGTTAATTGATCTACACCAAACCCCACTCGAACCATCCTGGGGATATACCAAACAATCCCTCTAAATTTCAGAAACTTCTGTTCAGCGGTTTAGACGTCTATAAGATGTATAGATTCTCAGACTCACATATATACATTGGTTTTTCAACCATCCTAACACTCTGGGACGAAACACTACACCATTGATTGATGTATCTACTCCAAAATTAACACGAACAATCCTGGGAATATGTTACACAATTCCTCCAAATTTCTGTAGATCGATCTACACTAAACGTAACACAAATCATCTTGGGAATAGGTTAAGCAATCTTTCCAAATGTCATTAAAAATGTTCAGTGGTTTAGGCGTCCATAAGATACATACATACGTACATCTTGTTTTGAACCATCCTAAGCCTCTGGGGCCGAGCCCTGTGATTGGATCTACACCAGACTTCCCATCAACCGTCCTAGAAATATGTTAGAAAATCTCTCCCAAATTTTAAAACTTCTGTTCAGCTGTTAAAACGTCTATAAGATACATATACATCGGTTTGTGAACAATCCTAAGCCTCTGGGGCGGAGGCCTGTTAATGTATCTACACCAAACCTCAAACGAACCATCCTGGGAATATGTCAAACAATCCCTCTAAATATAATAAATTTCTCTTCTGCGGTTTAGGCGTCCATAAGACACATACACCAGTTTTTTATCTATCTTAAGGCTCTGGCTTGAATCCCTGTGGATGGATCTGCACCAAACGTCACATGAACAGTCCTGGGAATATATTAAAAAAATCTTAACATATTTCATTAACTTCTGTTCAGCGGTTATGCCGTCTATAGGATACGTACATACTCACATACATACATCAGTTTGGACCATCCTAAGCCTCTGGGCCGGAGCCCTGTGGATGGATCTGATCCAAACCAAATGAACCGCCCTGGCAATATGTTTAAAAAATCTCTCCAAATTGTATTACCTTCTGTTCAGAGGTTTAGACGTCCATAAGATACATTCATACACACATACATATATACATCGGTTTTTAACACTCCTAAGCCTTTGGGACGTCTATAACTGACACACACAAACATTAATTTATATATACAGTATACATATAATATTCTATATATATATATATATATATATATATATATATATATATATATATATATATTACTTTTTATTACAATAAAATATAAATACTGTAAAAGTTATAATATCACGGAAATTTATGACTATTATTATTCCACAAATGATATGTTTTTCGTAAAATTAATTGAAATATAATTGTGGTCGATATTTTATTTGTTAATTTAAACATATGAGAACTGGCGACTGTAAAGATATTAAAATACACGATTACTATTAGAATTATTATTACAATATAGAGTTGATTTAAACGTTTAAAAATATTTGTGAAATGAAAATTTCAAATATATCTTTACCTTCTTTTTGCTTCGTAGCAATCAAAATTAATAATCTGAGAAAGAATGTCGGTTTTGCAGTTGAAGTCGATGGTTTTTTGTTTAACCATCGCCTCATCTATTCTGAAAGGAATTCCATTAATTCAAGAAAGGATTGTTTATTGGACAATATTTGTATTTCTATGAAATGTGAATTTTTAATATTAAATCACCTTAATATGATATTTTGTTTCAATTCCCAAACCAATCGAACAAAAGAACTGGATCAATATACATTAAAACCAGTTAAATAGACTAATGAATTCAATTTGGTTAGTTTGACGTAATTAACTTCCCCAGTTGGGTTGAAATAGCGCGAAACATTTAAGGCTTTGCCACACACGCCTCAATCATCATGTGCACTAACTTACTTGCCTTTGAGCTAAACTTTCCATGTGAAACCTGATGGCTTCTGTAACGAGATGTTTTGGAGCTTCGCCAACGGATGTAAAGAATGAATAGTGCATATCCCAGATCTCAAGGGCTGACTACCTTTCCTACATGGCATCGTGCATCTACTTCATTACAAAGGTCTTAACCCTTGCGCATTGCTATAGACGCAAAAAGGCCACACAACTTGTTTTCAAACTGGTATCTTGTACTTTTACCGGTATTTTGGCACCTCCACTCTATTGCTTGGCCACACGATAGACTTATAGTAAAAAATAAAATTATAGACATACATAAACCACAAGTAATATAAATATAAAAATATAAATCAAGATATTGGATATTTCTGAATGTTTATAAAATATTATAAGAAAGTTATTTAAACGTAACCTGCAAATATCCTCTAATGAAAAAAAAATAATAAAATCGAAGTTGCGTGAACAGCTCCGCCACTTATGACTTTTCAAATCGTGCAGCCAGCTGCTAACGTCAACTCAGAATCAAGGAAAAACTCTGATGTAAAGTATGGTTTTGTTTATTTTTGACCATTCTCAATCCACAATTTTTTCATGAGGGCTTTGGACCTCCAGCGGCAGATTTAAAAATGGTTGGCTTCCAAAAAAAAGTCAATCTTTGGACTTGTCAAATATTTGTGTGTTTAAGCTATAATATTTACATTGAATAAATATTTACAAACGTTGCGTCTATTATTTTTCCCCCAAGGCTATTGAGGATTAGTCTATTTTTAAATAAATAAATTTTTACAAACCAAAAGTCCTTTGTCTTTAGCTCTCACTCATCTTCATCGGAATAATCACTTATATGAGTCACTGAGTCACATCGGAGTCACTATCAGAGCTCTTTGGAATAACAATTGGCCCTACTTCAAGGAATGTCTCATCAAGATGGTCTGCTTCCCAGTGTTTGTCTTTAATGTTTGCGCAATGTTTAATGCATTTTCCCGCAGTTCAGGTGTAACGATCCAAAGTCTATCTTTACACAAAGCTTTCATTGAATCCGTCCCTCGGCCATTTTTATTTGCATTTACCAAATTCATTGAAGCAATTTTTCCTTTGACATAGGACCAGAATAACTCGATGGGGCTCTGCTCACGATTTAGAACTGTAGGCCAAAGAAGTTCCACATCAAATCTCATCTCCTTGGTAATCACTTCAAGTAGTTTTCCAGTATTTTTTAAAGTGCGGTTTTGCCAGAATAATGAGTTCTGCTTTTTTGAGCGCACAGGGTTTTGTCAGTAAACAAAATTTTGTAGCCAGCCGAACGTAATTCTCTAACTCCTCGTAAAAATGCATGTCTTGAAGTAGCGATGTATGTTGCCTATATTTTTTGGTAATTTTTTAAAATCGGAAACCAAGTTTTCTCACTATATTGTGGGAAGTCAACTTTGAAGGGAAATCTGACACGTTTTCGATCAGCTGATTTATTAAACCATCTACAATCGGATTTATTACCCTCAAATAAAAAGCTAAAATGGTTCGTCATATGAGGCTAAGAGTAACCAAATTTTCTGCCGTCCTTGATGGACGCCCTTCTGTTTCCGTGATGTCGAAGAGAAAACTTCGTTTTCTTCTGGCTTGTTCGTTGCTGCATCTCTTTATAGAAGATGAAGAAACTCCTAAACAATTTATAATCATTTCATACACAGTAAAACGCTTGCCCCCTAATTTCTCCCTCTTACTCTTAAAAAAAAAATCGCACACAAAACCATCGCAACCTATTTCTCCGAAAAATGTTTTCTACGATGCATCTTAACACGACGTAGACGGCGCATCAGTTTGTCATAGATTAAAGACAATAAAATTGTTACGCATATTAAATTCAACCTAACTTCAGATGGTTGTAATTAACACGATTAAAAGTTTAAAATATCAAACCAACTGATGACCCATACTGGTGCATCATGCTTGTGGATTTAAAGATTGATGATGGGTCGACTGGTAAATACGCATTTCGAGCGCATTACGAAGCGCTGGCGTGGCCGTTCACGCCTGAGTGCACATCAGTTTGCTATCAAATCACTATAAAAGTATCACCAAACTGTAATTAAATAATAACATATGTAACGAAATAAGCAAAATTAAACAATGCCAACGGTATATTGGTTGATGCTATCCGATGAATGGTTATCGAGAAAACGTTTTTTTAACAAAAGGTGCTTTTAAAACATTTTGTAATTATATAAAAAATTTGAAACTAATAAATTCCAGTCTCCAAACTTTTGTTACGAGCATTAATTTAAATTGCAATTATACTATTTTAATAGACTTGATTTACGGTATAGCATACGATTTTCTTTTTCATAAAAATAGTTTTTTTTTAAGCTAACAATCTTGTTAATTACTTTATTATTAAATACGTTAATTTATTACTAGACGTTTATTATTACTTAATTATTTAGACGTTATTTACTTTATAAATAATAAATAATTATAAATATAATGTACTAATGATAGTATTTTGTATGACATAACATAATAAATAAATTAAAATATGTTCAATGCTTGTACAAACGTACTTTATTTTGTTACAATTAGCGCTGTCACCAACTGAATTTAGCTCAGAACCACTTCCAGAAAAGTAATTCTTCGCGATTAAATAACACACACATATATATATAGCCAATTATATACAACTCATCTGGGTAATATTAATTTGTTGTGTACATTTTACTTGGCTCTGTACATTTTACTTACAATTCCCCAAGGCTGATGAATAATTAATTATTGTTTTAAAAACCAAATATACACAAGCTCTTCATCCATCTGAATACTTACTGGAAGACCTGCTCCATCTTCGTCCAGTTCGAAAATTCCCACGGGATAAAGGCCAAACCCGTCGGGTTTATGTTCCAGAGGTTTTCTACCGAGAAGCGTGTAATTACCTTCAGCGTCGCCATTCCCGTCCATGTACACCATATATCTGCAAACAGGGCACACATATTGCTTTAATTATATTCAGATATTATTGTTTATAAATTTATTATAAGAACCTAAGTCTCTAGTTACTAGAAATAATTTGTCAAATATTTGGTTTAAAAAACATTTATTTAAGAAAAATAGTAAGGCTATCCTCTGAGATAATTATACTTAATTGGTGAGTTCCGTCCAATACTTAATAACTTTCGAGAGGGCGCATACGAAGTTTTTTCTCCTTGTTAAGAAAACGTCTTTCCAGTTGTTAGGAATTTATTTCCGGCTCGGTACGCCACAACCTGTATTCTAGAAACGGACAAACCTATTTTTGTTCATTTTTTCCTTGTAGCTTAAGTATGAATTTATTATTTGTTACTCGCGGTCAGATTTAAGACGTTTCGTTAGGACGTTGTGTATTTCATGTAGCTTATTTGAGCGGAGTTCCTTATGCGTAGCTGTTTACATTACAAGAGACTTTGTGGAAATATTATTATGGAATTGTTATGTATTTCTCATTATTATTCTGGTGGTGGTTTTAGAATCTAAGTTTCACATTTTACTGTTTTTCCATTTGATGAGAAGAGAAATCGTAAAATGCTGGATAGTGTAATACCGAAAATTTTGTTAAACAGATATTTAATAATTCTGATGAAAACGAGTCTCTGCCAGATGATGAACCAGACGAAGAAGCAAATGAATTGAAAATGACACAAATGAAGATAATAGGTGAATCTGAAAATGACGAGAGTGAGAAATGTGTTGAAAATCGGTCATACTTTGACGTTATAAAGAAAATTCCACTAAAAATCTGGCAGGAAGAGGTTACAGTGCAGTTTGACTATGGAAAAAAGCATTGTTTAGTAAAAACAAAAGAATGTTGTGGTATATTGAACCAGTAAGGCAATGGAGGACAGCAGTAATCAACATAATTCTCATGAAAGTGAGTAACTTTTACGCTACAATAGTGGTAACAAGTGATCTTAGAACTGTACACTTATTAATTGTTTTCACAACAAAGACTGTAAGTTTCTGCTAGCTTTATTTTACTTTAAAATCTATTGTGTTATAAAGACAATAATTTTTCATCCACTAATTTGTAAAATTATTTATTTGAAGTAAAACCTCCCATATTTTCACTAAATAATAAAATCAAATTCATATCAAATATTTTTATGTATAGACGTTTAATTACTAAATTACAGGAAAATAACCCACAAATGCCTCTCCCTTATTGAAAACATTGGTCTAGTATACATTGCTGACACGTTTTAAAAATTCAAAATAATTTTAGAAAAATGACGTTCAGATAATCAAAATTGTAAAACAATTATTTCTGAAATTTTTTACAATGTATTGATATAGTATTTAATTGTAAAGTTACCAAAATACAAAAACGAAAACCTTTAAAGTTTTGTGGGGAATAAACATCCGCGAGTGCCTGTTCCCGTTTGAAACTCTATGCGCCCCCTCTAGGGTAAAACTATGTCAAGGAAATGTAAAAATAAAACAATAATAGGGGCTCCACTAGTCATAAATTAGAAGATTTGTATAAAAATTCAAAATTTTCATATCTTGATATAATATTCAAAAAAAAAATTCTACAGTAGCTAAAAATCCTATTAGGTTAACTAATGTATTACGTAATCACTCTAAGGATACAGCGGCGACTCGTATCTATATACGACTCCATGAATCTATATTATAACTTGTAAAACTTGTAACAAATTGTACTAGAGGTAAAAAGTACTAGGTTTAAGGAACATGTTCCACTAAGGAACCGGTTACTTCTAATGTAACTTATAACCGTTTAATGTGTTTAAGTTTAGTGCCAGAACACATACCAATTTATGTCACTGCAAATGCTCTCTATGTTTCAATTTGTTATCCAAAGACCCTTTTCTAGGATTGAAAGTTTATCAATCTAATATCAAATCGTGGAGTCGTGAAGTTTGATCTATAAATGTTAATATTTATTAGGAATAATGGAATATTTTATTTCAATTATATTAAAGGCAATTTTGTTATGTTAAAAACTGTAAATTATGGTTTAACGTTATATTGATAAATTTTTATCTCTGGTAAAGGATTTTCGGATAAAATATCGAAACGTAGAATGTATTTGTAGTAGCATGAAATGGTCTGTAATCTGGCATTAACCTCAAACTCATTAAATACTTATTAACGGGCATTAAATGAATTTTATGCTAATAACTGTTCATAACTCGGATACCAACAGTGTTGATATTGGGGAAAAGATTATGTTAGTTCTCTAACAGGTTCTACAGATATCGGTGTCAGGTGTTAGCTCCAATACGGGATAGAGTTTCGCAAAGAACACCATTAGAAGTCACGCTGAAAGCTATAAATATTTCAGCTATGATATCCCACTCCTCTTTTACAGGTATCTCTAACTATATATCTACCAGGTTACTGTATGTAATGCAAGGGTTTTTATTGAAAATCAAAATAGGGGATTGGTAATTAACGCAGTTAGTGGCATGATTCCGGTTTCATTTTGTCGTTTTGAGTTAACTAGATACATAAAATTACGCTACATTTTAGTTATTTATTTTAGTTATTAACAGTTTAACCAATGTGTTCAGTAGTTTTAAACACTGTAAGTAAAATAATACTGTATATTTATATTTGCTATTTAAGGGTCGCTATTGGTAGAACTTGGTAGACTGTGAAAATGAATTGGGATGATATTTCGCTATGATGTTTCTATTATTTTTCAGGTTTATTTTAGGTTCAGTTAGGACCTTCTGACAATGTTACCTGTGTGCCTTATGATAATGAAAAAGTTTTAATTTTGTAGATAGGTTTTTTAAAATTAATTTACTATTTCAATTTTTTGAAAAGTAATTTAAAAAAAAAATTAAAACTACAGTAACTGGCTGATGATTTAACTACCTGTAGCCCAATTACTGTGACTGATTGAATCCGTATCACAACAGATCAGTTTCTTAATGTTTATGACGTTGTAATGATTTATTGTGGAGAATTGTCTGTTGAACCCAGATAGTTGACTTGACTGTACTACAAGTGACAAGCAGGTCTGATCAACCTGCAGATAATCTTATCAGTTGGCATGTCAATAATGCTGCAGCACCAACTGGCCAAACAAAGGTCAAGTTCAATTGTCCTGTGCTTGACAGACATATGATTATGTAAGACATTTAATGAAATTAATTCATGAAGGCTCTACAACAACACCAGCCATTTTTCCTGTCAGAGCTCCCTCCTACCTCAAACCTGGACATTAGCTAAGGTGAGGTATTCTTGTTTTTATGTTGAATAGTTTATAAGTTTTGTTTTGGTAGTTATTTTGTACAGATAAATTGGGGCATAATTATTTGCTGATCAATAAATGAAATTTTAAGCAACAATTAATTTTTCAAATATGTCTGTGGTTTTCCTATCTATTTAAAGTCTATGTGAAAAATTAAACTTTGAAAATAGTATATTTATCTATTTATATAAAGCAGTATATGTACTTAACAGGATTTAAAATTTATTTATCTATTGCATTAACTTTAAGATAATTTGTCAATGTCAAGCTGAGACAAATTAGACATAACTACATTGTCTTAGGAATATTATTTGAAATATTGAAGCATATGATGTTCCAAAAGGTTCATAGAGGTGTAAGAGGATAATTGTAACTTACTTTGCACAACTTTATATTTCATATAGTCCATTTAATATTTAATTAAAGAGACTGACTCTATTCTCTCTCATGCTTATGACTTCAGTGCCTGTTAGGGGCCTTAATAAACTGTATAATGTATCTAGTCCCTAGATTTTATTCTTATTGAAATGTTTAGGGATTTTTCTGGGAGCTGTTGGTCTGACTGTAGGTCTATCCATCTATCTGTCTGTCTGAGACCCACTTGTTACCAGGTTACTATATCGGCGGCCTACTCCTGCCTATGCAGTTGGATTCACGGTTGAGTTAGAACTACTGTGGCCCAGACCTACCTACCTCCCGGGTCTGCGGGGAAGTTATCTCCGTTCCGATAAGTGAAACTTTTTATTATGAGACTTTGAATATAGGTCTATTTTCAATTTCCATACTAGACTTAGCTGGTAACAATATCAAGGACCACTACATATCTTACTTCCTATCCCTACCAGGAGGCTACCGCGAACTATTGGGGAAGAAAATCAGCTTCCCACCATACACCTTAGCTAGTACATTTACATTTATAACTTATCTGTGTTTGTTAGTGTGAATTTATTAGTGTTCTTATATATGTATATATACATTGTTACCTGTATTAGTATTCCAGTTCAGTGGTGGCCACCCAAATTTAATATTAAGGTAATAGGTTTAGAGTCATGTGTAAATTTTTATTAATATTGGTTTAATGAATAGTTAATATCGATTATTGTCCCATCAGATCTTTTGAGAATATTTTATGAAAACGTAACGTCAGTGATACCTCTGTATGAAACTCTCCACTATCTCTCCCACTCTCCCTATTGGCTGGCTGTCGTGGCTCGATTAATTTGCATACGAGAGCGTTAGGCTTTTCCTTGTACGGGCCTAATATAACTACTGCAAGAGAACAAGGTGGCGCCGCGAGCAAAGATTACTTTAAACTTTTGTCAAGAATATCTGACAAGATAAAATTGATTTTGAATTGTGATACCCATCCCCCTAGGCTGAGCCAAACTGGGATCGCTACAACGTGCATTTTATTCTGATAGTTCTTCTGTTTACGCCTACGTCTACAGTGGAAAAACTCAAGCTAGAAAAATTTATCTTAAAATGAATTACAAGATTTTAATTAGTGTTGATTTACAGAAAGAAGTGTTGATTTAAATTCATATCACTTCTTTTATTTACAGTGATTATTGATAATCACAGGTATTTCTTTAATAAACTGTATAAACATTTCACTGCAACTAAGTATCATATTTGCCTACTAAGCGCCGTGTTATCTGGTGTTCAATCTGCGGGATATAATATAGACAAGTTCAGCCACGGTTATTAATTTTTTTGTATACAAACAGATTTTGTGGTAGTATACACTTTACACACACACACACACACACACACACACACACACACACACACTCACACATACACACACATACAGAAAACACACACACACACACACACACACACACACACACACACACACACACACACACACACACACACACACACACACACTCACACATACACACACATACAGAAAACACACACACACACACACACACACACACACACACACACACACACACACACACACACACATACACACACACACACTCACACATACACACACATACACAAAAAACACACACACACACATACACACACACACACACACACACACACACACACACACACACACACACACACACACACACACACACACACACACATACACACACACACATACACACACATACACAAAACACACACACACACACACACACACACACACACACACACACACACACACACACACACACACACACACACACACACACATACACACACACACACTCACACATACACACACATACACAACACACAAACACACACACACACACACACACACACACACACACACACACACACACACACACACACACACACACATACACACACACACACTCACACATACACACACATACACAAAACACACACACACACACACACACACACACACACATACACACACACACACACTCACACATACACACACATACACACACATACACAAAACACACACACACACACACACACACACACACACACACACACACATACACAAAACACACACACACACACACTCACACATACATACACAAACACAAAACACACACCCACACCCACGCAAATCACACGCACACAAACACACACACACACACACAAGTGCACGCGTACACACACAAACATAAAAATACACACATACACACACACACAAATACACACGCAGACACACATACATACATTCATATACACACACAGACACAACACCCACACATACACAAGACACACACGCGTGCGCACGCACACACACACACACATATTTATATATATATATATATATATATATATATATAGAGAGAGAGAGAGAGAGAGAGAGAGAGAGAGAGAGGAAGAGTGAGAGAAAGAGAGAGAGAGGGAATATGTGTATTGGTTGAGGTGCGTGTTGTGAATTTTAATGTATAAAACTCTAAAATGTACGCTACATACATAAAATTTACGATACTCTAGTTTTTATCGTTATTTTTATTCCAATTATATTTTAATACAAGTTAACCATCAAGGTCAAGCATACAAACACACGCATTTAAGTAGAATATAACTAAAGGTACAAATGTAATGTAAATATACCCCATAGCGCTATTGTAATGACTTCCTTTGATATGAGTTATTACATCAGTTCCGTTCCTGGGATCTCCGCCTTCAGACATAATGGCAAGGACGGCCTTGGCGTACAGGTGTACTGCGTCGTATAGGTAAGCAGCTTCGGCCCGTATCTGCCAAAAGAAACAAGAAATCATCTCGGTTCCACAAAATGCACAAGAACATTCAGGAACGAAAACGCGTCTAGATGTTTGAATTATTGTTTGAATTGAGGAGGAAATGAGAAACAATAGAAAATGAAAAAAATTCAGTATAGGAAAAAACTCTGATTCTTCATTTTACTTGTGTGAATATGTTAAAATACTGATGTGAGACGGTTATTCATCACAATAGAAATAAGTACTATTTTAAAAAGACGTTACTCAGGAAATAACACACACGATCCACAAATTATTACGACGGACATTACCTGATGGTTTTTATAGGTTTTAAAGTAACTCATCGGATTCTAAAGAAAATAAACCTGTGACTACTTTGTAGCAGTTTTTGGAATATAGAATAAATAGCAGACGATGATAATGCCGGGATTTAATTTCTTATAGTATTAGCTTACAGTCTCATTATATATATATATATATATATATATATATATATATATATATATATATATATATATATATATATATATATAATACAAGATACTTTAACATTTAGTGCAGCTAAAATTAGTCACTTGTTTTATTAATTTTCATTTAATTCAACAAATAATTCATTAAATTTTATTCCTCAAATAACGCCCTCAAATTTGTGTTTGATTTCATTAGAACGGGGAAACTGAAAACAAGTGTGAAATTTTAATATGAACATTTCCTATTTTTTACCTGGGAACAAGCACTGAAAACTCCTCGGTTTCTCCCAGGAATAACCTGTTATAAATATATGTATAAAGAAATGTACACGAATATAACAACAACACAAATTCCTGTTTCAATGTTGTTTTGAAATTTCACTAACTTACTTCATGGCACTCTCAAAAGCAACAATATGACTTAAACCACTGAAACTAGAGTCTTATTTATACGGAAACTAAGATTTGGTTGACACAGTCTACATATTTAAATATTACCATAAATCTATTTTGTATTATTTCTAAATTTAAAAAAAAACAATAAGAGTGTATATTATTGATTACCATTAAAAGTATAAGAAAATAATTAATAATAATATAACATTATTTAACACAAGAAAATTGACAATTACCATTTTAAATCCACCAAACTGTACCAAAGGATTCGGAAAATTGAAGGGCGGTTTCTCCAGATATTCATTTACTAGGTGGGTAAAATTCTCGAATCCCCTTGGAGGTGAGGGCACCACTCCGAAGTAGTTTCTGTAAGCTTTGGCTACCTTCATATCCGTGTCCTCCCTGAGAAGTCCGTGTAAGTACTTCTCCGGCAGATCCACGTCGTACTGTTCAATGTCTACTCCCACAACCCAATATTCACCTGTGGAACATCAACAATAAGCTGCGTTGAAATGTCATTAATGTGAGGCGACAATTAACACAATTTACAATAACTAAAAGTAATTGACACAATCAAGCTGCATTAATGTTATTCATGTAAATTTATTTATTTTCAAACAGTGCTCGTCTCTTAAGCGTGAATCTTGAGTTTATCATTAAAAATGTTGACATATATATATATATATATATATTATAATAAAGATTATTATTTTTTCTTGATTTATTATAATTATTTAATAACTTCAAAATGTTCATAATCACGATTTATTTTATTCAACATTTACAATTTTGCTGAAGCTTTTCGCTTCAGGAAAACTATGGTTATTTGTAATACAATGAGTAGCCATATTCGATTTATATATATCTGGTTTTATATACGCATTGAGATGTTCCTTGTAGCGATCCTTGCAAACATACAAAATATGAATTTAATCAAACATATTAATAAAGGTTTGAAAATGAATGTTGTGGAAAACCTATATATTTACAAATATAAATTAAATAACATACTCATTAAAGAACAGTCCCAACTTAAATATAAACACAACACAATTTTTCATGTTTTGGATAGAATTTAAGATTTTATTAAACAGATAGTTCATTTAATGTAAAACAAATAGATTAAAGGCATAAAGTTATCAGTGGTTTATGTACATAGTGCAATCAATTAGAGTAATGTTTGAATAGTTTTACAAATCATGTTAGTAGTCTTTGAGAATGCTGGAACTGTACACCGGCGAAAAGCTTCAGCAAAATTGTAAATGTTGAATAAAATACATCTTGATTATGATCATTTTGAAGTTAATAAATAATATATATATATATATATATATATATACATACTTTGTACATAACTCTGTTCATATATACAAAGTTACACACACACACTCACACACATACATATATATATATATATACATACACACATATATATATATATATATATATATATATATATATCGAAATCAAAAATACTTTTAATACATATATTATTCAAAGCTTTTCGCCGATAAAAAAGTACCAGCATCTTCAGGAAAAATAATTATGTAACAAAATATTTTTACCAAAATTAAATAATATGTGCTAAAAGCAACATATGTTTATAAGTATTCCACTTTATGTAATTTTTTCTATAGTACCAATGACTTTATAAATAATTTGGTGTCTTGATCTCCTTTAATCTGTTCATCAATTAATCTGTCTTTAACAATATGTTTATGAATTTAAGATTGTTTCACATATATTCATCTTTAATCCTTTGTTTAATTCTTTTATTAATTTCATGTTTTCTATTTCAGGAAATTTTTGCCCATTAATAATAGAATGAGTAGATAAAATTGATTTGTATATGTTTGGGTTAATATAAACGTTTAAATGCTCTTTGTATTTTTCTTTTTATTTCTCTCTTGTTTGTCCTACATATAATTTATTACAATCTTGACATTTTATATTATATACAAAATTTCTTTCGTTCATATTGTTTTGATTATTATTATTATTATTATTATTATTTATTATTAAATTTTTATTATAGGTTTTGTAGGTAATTTGTAGATTTGTTTCTTTAAATAATCTTCTAATTTTGTTAATTTCGTTACCAGTGAATATAAAAGTTGTCCAAATTTTGTATTTTGTATCATTTACAACAATATGGTCGATTTCCTGTTTTCTTATTATGTGATTATTTAGTTTATCAATTTTTCCTGTTTCTATCCATTTTCTAATCCAATTAGATATATTATATTTTTCTTTTTCATTTGATCATTCAAGTTCATTGGTATTTTGTGCATATTATATAATAAATTACACAGCGCTGCCAGTTTTTGGTTATATGGATGATTTGAATAATTTGGTATTATTCATTTCTCTGCGTTGGTTTTATATATATATATTACATTCAAATTTTTCATTGTTTCTAGTAATTGTAGTATTTAAATAATGTAGCCTATTTTTTTATTTGAATTCATGAGTAAATTTTATATTTTCGTGTATATTATTTATACAATTTAATATTTCGTCAATATTTAAACCAATTTAATTTGATATTTATAATCCATCATCTACATACCGAAAGCAGTGTTCATTTTGATCGTATGTTTTATTAATCATATATATTTCAATGTCTATATTTTTTAAAAATATTTCCAACAATATGCTGGACATTGGAGAGCCCATTTTTAATCCTTCTTTTTGTTTATAAATTTTATTATTGTATAAAAACAATTTTCATTTAATACGATTTTTAATGAATTTATTATTTCTTATGTTAATGTTTTATCTTTTCCAAATGTATCTATATTTTTTTTAATATTTCAAGTGTTTTCATTATAGGTATGTTGTTATACATGTTAGTAACCTCAAATAATATTAATTTGGGATTATTAACAATTTTAATATCTTATTATGTTTTCAATAAGTTCTATAGAATTGTGTGTGTGTGTGTGTGTGTGTGTGTGTGTGTATGTGTGTGTGAGTGTGTGTGTGTGTGTGTGTTTTCAGTAGTACACGTAAAAATAGAGTTACTGTCTGTTTATTGCCACTGTTAAAATCAAGAACATGTATGGTTCACTATTATATATTCCCTATTTGCCAAAGCCAACTTACTGTTTAAGTAATACTCGTTGTTATTAGAGTATTTGAATGATATAGAATACGAATAATAAAATTACCTTTTTCTAAAAGATTCATTTCTTCTAGAGCAATCATCAAGCCAAGATGCTCATAATGGTGGCCAAGAATAACGTAAACTACAGAACAAAAGAGAAAATACCATTATTTACATGACAATCATGTGGAAGTTTTCTAAGTAAAAGTTTTAAAAACACAAAAATACATATCTTATAAATGATTTAATTCTATGTTGTTATAGAACGAAATGCAAAAAAATGTTCAAGATATCATCCCTAATTAAGCATCCTTAGCTTGTATTTATGATAAGAGAAATATAGAGAACTGTGAAAATTTATACTTATATACCTATGAGTATATGGATAGATATAATTCAAAAACCTACTCATAAAACACCAATTATTATATCCTATATTAAGAAAGCAAAGATTTTGAACAATATCTTTTTAAAGTTTTCAATATAAGTTTCATCTTGGTTCTTTTATTTGGATATTAATGGTAGTCACGTTTCCTCATTATTAGTTAATATATTTATCTCCTTATATTTGAACGATTGCTTGGATACAGCTTTGCGTAGACATTGTAAAAGAGTTTCGTAAAACATTTTTCTGATGAACATTTTCATAGTTTTTTATATTTCAGCAAATCTGACCGGCAAGCGTGCGTAAGATGGCGCGGAACTCTCGCAGTCTCCACCGGAGCGCTATAATAGGCAACTGCCAGTATTTCCCTTTTCCATAGATATCTGGGGAAGACATCGTAATAATAAAACTCGTTCTCAAACGACATTTATCATTGTATTGAAGAATGCCTTGCTTTAATTGGAAACAACAGTGTCGCTATTCTCTCCAATTACGTTACTTTCAATTACGATTATGTAATCGTTGTTCTTCTTGCCGTTATTGTACACCTAGAGTTACCAATGTACAAACAAACAGCATGAGTACTTAAATAAGTGAGTAATGTGTAAGCTTAGGACTATATGGTGTTATTTAATGTCTTTTAATACCTATTGATTTTTTTATATATGCTGACAGATGACAGACAATTAATTAATGCTTCTATAACGCTCAACGTTTCAAATTTCTTTCCGAAATTCCTTTTCAAGACCTCTTGTCCGACATCCGTCATTAGCCTATATATATAATAAATATTTGTATAAAAAATATTATTTATAAATCATTGAATGTAGACAACATATTGTCTTAGGAAGAGTTATTTTCAGAAATTACTTTATACGATTCTCTTTTGAATTTATTTTATCTGTTGTTCCATGTCTTACATATTGCATTAGAAAAACCTACTGGAAAAAAATAAATTGGTAATATTTATTGTCAAATCCATTTTTTGAAGCCTATAAAAGTAAATTTAAAACAAACAAATAACATAATGGATTACACTGTCACAATCACCAACCATAACTTAAAAAATCTTCCCAATTTTAGAGCAAACTCTAATATACAAACATATCAAGACCCAATAAAAATCAACTGTACTCTTTGGCCACAAGTAGGACACTTGTGTTAAGTCAACGTTGTCTGGTTCACAACGCGGGCAACCTAGACACTGAGGGAGATTCCTTAATGCAATGACGCCCGATAGAATTAATTATAGCAGAAAAATATTACCCTTTAAAACGGTGCTAGGTTTTTAGAAAAACAGCTTCCCGACTACATGACAATTTTTTCAACATGTAATTTTCAAGTGCCAAAATAGCAAGGAATATGATTTTCTAACTTATCCTATCTTTAGACATTTCATTGAATTCATTACAAATTTAGGTTTATAAGACACAATCGACA